>JAPYZO010004772.1:0-10920 GCA_030522905.1 Torymus flavipes | reverse complement strand
AAAATTACTATTAATTGAAAGAGTATAATAGTCGTGTACATATGCACATTGGAATATCAAAAATGTATTCAATCACGCGTGTAACTTGAATCGAAAGTAAAAGCCAAAAAAATATTGTACCTCGAACTTTGACGCCCAACTGCATGTTACGAATTTCAAATTTTTTGAAATTTTCAAAACCTGTTGTAACTTTTTATCATACTAGCCCCTATAAAATATTATGTATTTTGACATGTTATTTTGTATAACTTAATCTCATGTTTATTTTGAAAAAACGAAAAAGTTTGCGCAGTAAAAGGCTCGCACAGCTAATTATTATAATGAAATCTTTAGAAAAGAGAACACGCAATTATAAACGTTTTTTCTGAAATTTTGAAAACTTTATTTTTCGTATTTCGCGGCATTTACGCTATATCTACTTTAATTAACTTCACTTTGTATTTTTTTTCGTAACTTTTTTTTCGGTTTACTATACATTTTAACTCGGTCTTAATAAAAAGAAGTGATTAATTACGAAACTAAAGTGTAACTTTAACCGTGTTATACCGTGGGGCAATTCAAAATTAAGTTACCGTGTATTTCAAACTAAATAATTCATGCCCAATATTTTGTATGCCGCGCGTCTCGGCTAACACTTCGTAATGATGCATGAAAACTTTGGATGTGCTTGTCTCCAAATGGCATATAATCTAGTTAAAATCATACACATAACTTCCCTAACTATCCGGGACTTTATTACAGCCGTAACTATGACAATTTTGCATTATTCATGCGATAACTCGAATAACATTGAACTTCAAAATAACAAAAGTTATTTACTCGCTTATATAAAACATACTGAATAAATTCTAATTAATTTTAAGAAATACACACACACACGTTCTCTTATCACAATATACGAGTAACGCTTTTTTTCTTCTCTTTACAAACATAGCGGCGAGCTGCGGAGGCTACCTACCACCCCAAGGCCCCCTGAGGCCGAGTAAAAGCGTACCCGAGGGTCTGGCCCATCCGCACCCTCCGCATCAGATGTACCCGTCGCAACAGCAGCAGCTACTATTCCAACAGCAGCAACAGCAGCAGCAGCAACAGCAGCAACAGCACCAGCAGCTATATCCGCATATGCAGCACGACTTTGCGTCGTTGCAGCGCGCTCGAACGCCCAGGCGTTATCGGGACGTCCAGGTCATCGAGCAGATCACGACGAGCGTCTGAGACGGGGAAGAGGCGGCGTTCCTGCCCTACGAACCGCACGTGCGATTTGTCGCCCTTTAGCCGGCAGCATCGCCTCGAGATTACCACCCGGCGGACGCCAATCAGTGTCGATGCTCGATCGACGAGTATTGCGCGGACAGTCTGTTCTATAATTAAATGCCGTGGGATTCGAGTTGACACGTGAGTAGTGCGTGGGTTGAAGTTGGAAGTTTTTTCGATGGGACTATTAATGTGTAGAGTGATGACTGCGAAAGAATGGATTGTAAAGTTGTTGATTTTTCCTGTAATTATATATATATGAAAAAAGTTTATATAATAATATATATATATATATAGTCCTCTCTGATTTCGAGCTGTTCCATTTGATATGGTGTGTTTTTTTATTAATTTATGCGACTAACGTTATTTAAAATATATAGGTGGATAAGAAAAAAAATTCATTAATATGTAAGGAAACACATTGCGAAAACGCGATACGATATCCGTACAAAGTTTATCAAACATTTTTTAATGCATATATATTCAGCTGGATTCATGTAAATTCATGAATATTTTATTTATTAATCTCTTTTTAAATTGAACAGATCGGCGTAACTTTTGGTTTCAGACCATCGAATGCATATTTTAATAATATCCGGTGATATATCTGTTACAATTTAATTATATTTTTATAAATCGAGGTTTAAAATTCAATTACAGTTGTTTCAATATTTAATTTCTTAGTGTGGAATATTGTTATTTATTTACTTTAACAATCTAATTAGCTCTCTTGTTAAATCATTCTAAAATTACTATGTTAATATCATTTGCAGCTATTATAATAATTTATACACGTATTTAACTGGGACTGAACTAATGTTTACGTAATTTTAGCATTGATTTTAAGACGGCAAATAACAATATTTGGTTTGATAGACTGGATTTATAGAGCTACGTGTTACATATATTTGAAAAATTTACCTTTATATAAATATACCTTCATTCACCGAAACAATAAAATGTTAAAATTTAATAGCAAATTATATAATAAACAAAGTTAATCACAAGAAGAAATACACACTCGGAATTTTCGAATGATTGATTAAAAGTGTATCATTACGCGTATATAAAGTTAATGCTTCATAATGATTTATTACTGTTAAAGCAATTTATGTATAATATATTATATAGCTATACGAAGAAGTAAGTAAAACGACAAAAATGTATTTGACACTAAAATAAGTATGTTATTAAAAAGATCTTTTTTAAACGTGCCACTTTGGTTACACCCACTCATTGTACAGATATAAATTGCAATAAAAGTAGCTAATTACTACTTTCACGCTATTACAATTTCACGGGCAATAACTCACAGTGTATACAATTGCGCAACAAATAAATATCAATAATGAGACTTTTGCCATCAGGAGAATATATAAAACTCATTGGTTTATATAATCGAGAATTGACAATCTCCATTAATTCATTCGCAAAGTACATTGCTCGGCGCACTTATTGTAGGATAAATAAATAAAAAAATACAGAAACAATTTAAAGCGAAAACACAATTACAAAATAACACTTGTGCAATACTCATTTACAACCAAAGACAGAAAAGTTTCATCGAACGCGCGCCCGAAAAGTCCTCGATTTTGTGACTTTCGCGCGAGATATAAAAACTCATGTATATTTCCGAGTGTGTATATATACGAGAGCGAGCGAGAAAAGAGATGGAGGCATTGTATCTTCGATTAGTTGTACATACCTGTGCGCTTTTTTTTCGTGCCAACCGATTTATCTTGATCGAGATTTTTCTGTACCGTTATTCGGCGATTATACGTGCCACACAGCAGAGTTTAATTGCGGAGCGCGCGCACGTATATATATGTATATATATACAGTGACGCACGCGCGCGCTCGCGAATGTGTATCGTTTCGAGTGGAAGAGATTTCCTTTATGTGATCGCGCGAGCAACGTGGTACATGCATTTTTGTGCATTTAAACTTGCCGACTGGCAGTGCGCTAACGAGGCAGAGTCACGTTATATACATGTATATTCCGAACGTTCCAACGAATAGTATTTTATAGAAAGTATGAAAACGCCGATAGTGCTAAAAAATTGCGACAGTGAAAAACTCGCGCGCGCGCGCGTAGCGTCGTGTCGTTTACATCCTGCGACTTTTCTTTATTTTCCGTGCGTTCTCCTCTGCAAACTAAAATACTCAAAACTCTCGCGATGTACGTTTGACTATACTATTTGCTATACCTGAACAAATAAAATACTCAAATTTGCGTTCTCCGTTATAGAAGCGCTACGCCGACGTATATATATATATTTGATATACGCAACGTATACATTCTCGCTATGCATGAAAATTGGCGTGGAGTTTATTTCGGTACTCTATATATAACGCTACACTAAAACAAGTAGCGACGAATAATAACGCTTTTATTTGACGTGTTCGTTATTTCACTGTTCGTATATAACAATAATTCGACCCGACGTTATCGTACGAGTGCACCGCGTATTATATACGAAATATTTATACTTGTCGCACAAATGCGTGCGTGCGCGTTCGAGATTGATTCGAGAAATGAAAAAAAAAAAAGAAAAAAAGTGTAAAAAAAAAACAGAAACTAAGCTGCCACACATCCGTACTGGAGCTGGACTCCCGGGAGATTAAATCGCGGCGATTTATAATTAAGTGCGTGTAAGCCACATCGCTTAACGTTTTTAGCACCGAACAGACGACGACGACGACGACGACGACATCGTGCGCGCGCTGTTTCGCTTCATCGGACTTTTTTGCCCGGCGCGCGCGCTCGCCAACTATATAACGACGAACGTGCGAGCGCGCGCGCTGACTTACTTCGGAGAGGCTTTCAAATATATTAAAGCGTGTACACGTTGTAAGAGAAGACTTACCATTAGGTTTAAATTTGCGATATATTTTATAAATAATATATATGTACATTTCTCAACGTTTTTCACAATGCTGTTGTTCGATTCGTCTTTGTTTATGTACGCGCGTTCCAGAGATAAATACACACGGGAATCATGTTTGTAATATTATATAATATATACGAAAAAAAAAACAAAACGAGAACTGAATAACTCTACCTTTTTATGTGCAATGATGAGTTGTATAAAAGTGTTCTTTATTCTTACGTGTATAAAAATAAGGAGAAGCTGAAAGCTTCTTTCGAGTGCAGTGAGGAGGCAGAAAGGAGTTTTTTTCCGTACGATTAGCGTTTTTCGAAATTTTACTTTTACCGAGTGAAAACACATGCTGCACTGGCGTTTATCAACGCCGCGGGTAATCACAGTAATAACGAATTGATGTTTTAAAAGTAAAAGTAACGAGTCGTATTGAACAGTTCATAAACCAGTATTATATAAATATATCTATCTCTGATCACTAATCAATGAAGAACATTCGTATTTCATGTATTACAGAAGGATCTTTCTGTTTTTGGTTTTTGCGCTCCGAATTAACGATAAGTAGATCCTTCGCAATTGATACGCGTAGATTTTTATAAAAATCGTATAAAGAAGTGCGGCCGACGCGTGGTCGCTAGTTTTCAGTGTATATGTTATACATATATACTCGCAGCTCTCTCGTAATCCTAGGTAAAACAAAGAGAGGCAGAACACGATCGATAAATTGCTTCGCGAGAGGGAAGAAAGCGACGAGCGAAGTAATTCAAATGAAAGCCGCAGAGAGCGTCGTAGAGGTAAAACGTAGTCGAACATGTAGAGAATCGTCCTTGACATTTTTAGCGTCGAGCGATATAAAAATGAAGCAAATGGAGCGAGCGCAGAGTTTATATAGGGATTATGTCATACAGTACCTACGTAACGTTTGTGAGAGAAAAAAAAGAAGGTTAAGAAAAAAAAAAATAACACTGTACGGGCCCAATGATCGACTATCACAATCAGTAGGTTTAACGAACCGTTTTGTGATGAATGGAGAAAAAAAAACACGTCGGCGATTAAATTCGATCCTCGATGTACGACACGAAAGCAAAAGATTAATCTTGCGAGAATCATTGTGAACAGATGCCAATCAAATTATGGTAAAATTGGTTACGTTTTTGCGTAGACTGCAGTACGAAATTGACTTTTTGGAAATGAAAGAGAAATCCCTCAATTTCAAATATGTTGTTTTTTTAATCAAAATTTTTGGTAAAATTGTTAGATTTTTTTTCAATTCTTTTCTGAACTTAAAAGAACTTTTTATTAAAGTGCGAAACAAAGTTTATAAAACATAAGCAAGATTGAAAACTAAAAATTATCGTTACGGTGCGTCGTCATTTGAACTGAGTCTTATTCGTCAAATTGCTAAAAAATTATTGTTTCCCTATGATAAAATTTATTTCGATTTAAGAACTTTAAGTTTACAAGGAAAACGGCTTATAATCAGAAATATAAATTATGTAAACTGCAAAACATACCTATTCGAATTTCCATTGCGATTGAAATTATAAACGTTCGTTTGTAAAACAAAAAACTTTAATGCTGTTAAAAGTGTAATACAGTATTTTACTTTTACATGATAATTTACCTATGATATAAAAAGTATGATTTATTATTGTTTAATTTTTATCTGAATTTCGATTTCTATAATTTTGAATGGAAAAGAAACTCATTTCAAAATACTTGTCAATTTCGTACATTTTTATAATTTTAATGCTGTTTGATTTGATGAATGAATCGGAACAGTAACTTTTCAAGAAGCAAAATTTTATTGCAACGTAAAAGAAAATTATAAAATGAAGAAGTATTTTATATGCCTATAATACAATTCGACCAATTTTTTGAAGTATCTTTGTCATATTAAAAATAGTGATTCGGAATTCGTTACGAATGTTAATGAAATTTTTATAATCGAAATAATTTTACAAATTTATTGACTTTGCGAAGAACTGCATTATTCAATGAAATAAAACCTGCTCGCATACATTTTGACGCTTTACAAAGATTAAAAAAATGTTTACTGCGAACTGAAAAAGAAATACATAAAGGAATTAAAACGAGAAACATCATAGGTAATTTCTAATATTAATAAAATCACTACGTTCATTAAATATAAGCATCGAGTTTAGAAAGTCGACTGTACTTGTGTTTGCAGTGTATGTAAATTTGCGGTGTATTTATGATTCGTTGTAAATATATTATTTGAAAAAGTTTATAATGTAAGAAAGACTTGTTTAATTTTAAAAGACCTTTTATAAAGAGGGAATATCACAGTTATATTTGTTCTATAATAATGATGATTTGCAACAATCCCTCGCACATATATTATCATAGACGATTGAATATTTAAATAAAAAGTATCTGAATTAACTTTACATTAAAAAGTCAATTTTATGAACCAAACCAAGTTTAATGAAAGACTTTTTTAAAAATATATTTACTTAAAATAGATGTTATGAGATGAGGAATATACGTGTAATTAGAACAAATTATTGTGAATTTTACAGTAATGTGTATAGTATTGAGAAAGTTTAGAAAAAGTAGTTAAAATAAAAACTTTTATGAAAAAATCTTAATCTTTTATTACTCTCCTTGGTATAAGTAAAAATTCTTTACTAAACAGGTGTTTATTTTTTAATAAAATAACTTTTTATTTAATAAAATTTTTTTTCTTATTGAAGAAATTATAAATTTTTTACGAATAATTTAGTGCTCCGAAAATGTAGGGGTTTTTTGATTTCATTTGCTTTTTTAATATTTATAATTTTTTTCTCAGAGAACATTGTTTTCTTCCCAATATTGAACAGTGATAAATTTTGCAACAAAATCATTTATGAAATAACAAAAAATAATTTAAAAAAAATGATATCGTCCAAAGATAAATAGGTTGCCAGCTGCCACGAAGTAGTTTGCTGCGATGGTAAACGGTTTACATTCAGAAATGTAGTTTTCGATTTTATCGACAGTCGTGTAGAAGAGTAAAGTAAAAATTGCTAAAAATATTTTTGTTATTGTTGCCTAAAAATAAAATATTGTGAATGTATTTTATTGTTATTATTAAAATCGTTCTATCATAAATCAATAATATAATATCATTTATCACATACAGATTGGTAATAAAATAATGAAAAAATAAGTAAAACGAATATTACACGATAAAATTTCTATGGTAGATTCATAGTAAATAAAATGCACTATCTATTATTCAATAATATTTAACGAAAACAAAACTTCTATCAATCCAAAAATTTTTTTAACATGAATTAATACAGAAATATTTCTGCCACTGTCACAAACTTGCCCTCCCTCATTTATTACCTTAATAAATTAATGTCATTCACCAGCAACGAAAATTCCGAACTCCGTTCTACTTATACCTTTCCAAAGAATCCATCTCTCTCCGCGCTACTTCTTCTCCAAATCAAATTTATCGGCCGCATTGCCAGTACCAACACGTGGCGCCCCCATACCACCTCAATCCACTCATCGATTCTCTCGAATCTCGAATTCCACTTATCGCGCTCTGCACTCGCGCCGCTCTCTCTCTCTCTTTCTCGGCTGCTCGAATCAATGCGGGTCTGCACAGAGAGCTGCGAGCACAGGTGACTTTATCGTCGCGCGCCGCGCCGCGTATACACACACACGAACCGGGGCCGCCTCTCTCGCGTGTCGCTAGATATATACACGATATATACCGTCATATACTCGCTCTCTCGCGCGGCCGCCGTCGCGCCGCTGCCTCCATTCCGCGTATAACGGGCCGCGCAGTCAGAGCGAACTACGAGAGCAGTGTGGCAGCGCTGCTCCGTTTGTGCGTTGTCTGCAGCCTGCGTCGAGATCTCTGGCCCCGCGCGTAAGAGGCACGCACTCAAGAGAGTACTTATATACTACACACATACAAGATATACAAGAGCGTGCGTCGTGCCGCGTGCGCGCGCGTGTGTTGTATAGTAGCAGCAGAGAGGTGAGAGAAATAAAGGAGTCGCCGAGGAGAAGAGAGATGAGCAGCGGTGCCGGCGGCGGGTCTGCTGCTGCTGCTGCTGTTGTTGGACTGGCCCGGATCGTCCTGAGATAGGTTGGTTGTGCTCTATATACTTTATCACGAACTCTATCTTTCAGTCTCTATTCCTCTCTCTTTCTCGTATATATACACGTAGGTATACGTGCATATACATATCTATATGTGTGCCTGTGTTCCGTAACCCCCGCGCGGTTGCCCCATACACACGGAGGCGTTGCGAGCTCGCGCGAGGATTAGCCAAGAGAGAGCTCTGCGTGCCGGGACCGCGAAGGACCCTTTCTCTCTTTCTCTGCTGTGTGCTCCGAAAGTCAGAGAAGACAATGGGTGTATAGTGCAGCGTATAAGCTCCGATCGCTAACCTTCGAGGCTTCGATCGCTCTCTCTCTCTCTCTCTCTCTCTCATGCCTCTCGCTCGCTCGTTCCGAAGATGCAGTCAGCAGAACGCTAATCTCCTTTCGATCGCCCCCCCTCTCTTTCCCCCCCGCTCGGTGTGTGTAGGTACGTACGCGTGCACGCGAGAAGGAAGGACCGCGACGAGGGCCACACACTCGTACATTTATACGTATAGATATAAGGTATATACACACGCGCACGGAGGAGGAGGAGGAGGATTCTTCTGTGTGTGTATGTGTGTGTGTGCAGGCCGCGGTGCTGCTCTTTTTTCTCTCTTTCTCATTCCTCGCGCGGCGCCGCCGCCGCCGCCGGCTGCAGAGAGCAGCCGCACATAGTGTGCGCGAGGGCACGAATAACGCGCGCGCGGAGAAGAGTCATACGGTACCGCTGCGAGCAAGTGTCTGTGTGTGAGAGAGAGAGAGAGAGGGATAGAGAGTCACATGCCTTACTTTTTCCCACTTACGTGGCGCCCCGCGCCGCTTTAATTTTCCCGGCTGCTGCTGCTGCTGTGTTAGAGACGTTATAGAGAAAGAAAGGGATCCGGCTCTCCCAGGTGTCTACTTGGCCGATTTACCTTTCCCACCCACCCAGCCAGCACCACCGCCCGCGCGCGCCTCTTGGCATAAGAAAAGTAGCACTCCGGGGTGACGTTCGCGGTCTCTTCGTTCTGAGCGAAAAGGCGCGCGCAAGCGCGACGAGACCGCCTGATTAACGCCGGGAAATCCTGTAACGAACAAAAACAACAAACAGCTGCTGCTGCTTCTGTTGCATCGCTAACGACGTCGCGCGCTTATTTACACACCGAAACATCGCCGATACCGCTCTGTTGCAGTATCAAAACGCGAGCGCGCGCGCGCGCGAGATAACCGAACAGCTCGGTTCACCGTGTCGCGCTTATCGTTCGCAAAATATATATAGCGTCGTGTGCTCGCGCTCGCGCGCACGTCGGCGAAAGGAAGAAGAGAGTGGCAAAAAATAATCTCTCCGCGTGCGAGCAGTCGGCTATATACTGCTGCTGCTGTTCTGCCTCTCCTCCTTCCCTCGTCAGAGTTCCATTCATGACGACGACGAGAGTAAAGTAGCTCTCGACGGAGCCGTGCGTGAGATTCTCGCCGGCTGCGCGCTCATCTCGCACGGTAGGTCTATAGGTATTATATAGAGTAGTACACAAGACGCCTCGCGAGAAAAGAGAGCCGCGCGCATTACTCGCTGCACTCTGTATACGTGTGTGTCTGTGTGTGTGTGTATAATACTTGTTTCTTCTTCGTCTACTTGTTGGCGCGGAATCACGGCGCGCTCGTGATTGTGTCTAACCTACATACGTGTGCCGTGTGCCAGCCGCTCGCACGCGCTGCGCTTTCTCGCCGAGTTGTGAAGTATAAAGTATAGTATAGAGAGGAGACGCTGCTGCTGCTGCTGCTGCTGTTGCCGACGTCGTCGTCGCGCATCCGCGAGAGAGGGAGAGAAAAAAAAAACGAGGCGCTCGCACGCACATGGCCGGCAGCGCTTGTATATATACGCCGCAGTCGAATTCCGGACGTATAACGATCATCGAACCTTACACCGATCGACTCGCGTTACCACTATATACCTACTCACTTATACCGTGTATAGGAGAAAGAGAAGTGGAGTTTCGGAGTGGAGGACGATCCAACACGTGGACATAGGCGCGTGGCGGCGGCTCGCGTGTTCCCGTATGCACAGCAGGTAAACACACACGTATACACGGATGTACCTTTGGTTTTGTAGCATATGGCGCCGGGCGAGGTAGGAAGTTACGAGGGCGTATATACGGTATCGCGAGAACCTGTCATCAGCGCGACAGATAAACGATCTCGCGGAGGAGCATTCCGATGCTAGCCGAAGATAACGCCGCGCGCGCGCGTACTTTTCCGTATGTTTATAACAGTGCAGCGCTTTCGAGGCTCGCGGGTAATTGCGGGCTTTCGAGAGGAAGTTTCGTCACGAGCGCTGAGCTGCGTGCGATGCGAGGGGAAGAAAAACAAGTTCCGAGTTTCGGGGCGATTCTCGAAGGTTTTGTGTCGGGGGGAAATAAATACTTGTGAGCCGCGCGAAGTCGACCGCTTCGCAGTCTACTTAGCGAGTATAATCTGGCACGGTGATTATCGCGCGCTGCAGGATAACCGAGAGGTGCTAATGATGATAGAACGCGTGTCTGTGTGGACGACACGTGGCGGCGCGGCAGTGGTTAAATAATAGAAAACAATTAAGTTTATAGCTTTTTGGAATAGCGGTAATAGAGATATATTTGCGCGAGGTATGCACGTGACGAATAGGAGAACAGTTTGAAGGTAGCACGCACGTGGACGGTAA
>JAPYZO010004771.1:0-13770 GCA_030522905.1 Torymus flavipes | reverse complement strand
GGGAAAATAACACCAACGTGGCCTAAAGGCTTTCCCCCCAAAAAAAAAAAAAAAAAAAAAAACACACACACTGCCTCATTTTATACAGACAAGTACGTACACACACACACACATCCAAGTACTCAAGCACACATTCTATACTTTTCTCACGCACCTTTGCATGCGCACAAGCACGCCCGCATGCATATTCACTTAAAGTAATAATTATATCCCAGCTACGTAAGTCGAAATATCAATGTCTGACATTTATACCTTCTAACAAAGTTTTTTTTACCTAAGTAAATGATTATGCGTATGTTTTATTATTTTTAAGTAGAAGTAGTAACTTTAATTGGGCTAGTTACAACCATTCGGCCTATTTCAAAATTTCGGCTAACCTCAAGCTTTGATTGATCATAATTAAACGATAAACCTTTTCTTTTTTTATCTTATTTACAGCAGTGGATTTTATGTCATTTTTGCGATAAGTAGGTATCTGTATTTTTGGAACTTTGTCAGTTTCCAACGGACATATCTCATGCAAACGCTGATAGAATCACACAAAACTTTTTTTATAGTATTCACATACATGGAGTACCTGACAGAATCTTATTTCCAAATAGGCATTCAAATGTTTATAAAATTTCATTTTAACTCCACACCTTAATATTTTTCTTCGCACGTCCTCGCGTATAAAAATCGGCCCCCTTTCGCCATCAGAAATACCACCCCCCTCGGCCGCGCATAGGTAAAAAACCCGAACCATGGGTTCGTGTTTTATAGAGGGGGGAAAACTGTTATGAACTGCGTTTGCATGGATGAGTCGCGCAACGTTTCAGGCAAATTTACAATGAAAGCCTGAATGATGATCTATTAGTTTCTAATAAACATTTAAGATAACCATTTAATCCGAACGCGTTAACTATGAAAAACTGCTGCTAACTGCTTTAGCAGAATGCTTTCCCAAAGAGAATTAATAAATCCCATCAAATAATTTTTTTAATTGTATATTTTAATATAAAGTTTTATTCTAAGCTTAAGATAAGCCGCCTGATAAGTATTATAAGTGTCACCGTAATATCACATTTGGTGCGATAGTTTGCCTTTTTTGTGAAGATACTGTCACGTCGAGCACGACTGACCCCATTCTTCCATCCTTCCATCTAGTCCATTAACCTTTTTTCCCTTAGGTTACCTTGGGTGCATGTGCTGCAGTCGGTAATCGTTACCTCCAGTTAATAACGTTTCCCTCAGTCCGTAACAACGCACTTAGTCGGTAACATGACCGCGCAAAGATCAGTTATCTGTAACTAGCGACCTAATGATAACCTCGTTTCCCTTTCCACACTTCCTTATATCGATCCCATCTGCTCCATTGCCACGCGCCGAAATTAAGGCGCGTCAATTAAGGCTACCGCATCCCCCACCTGGACTATTGTCACCCCATGCAAAGGTGCAATGTCCTAAAAAACCCCTCCCTTTGTATCTCCTTTTCATCTATCTATTTAAACCGCGCACAAGCGAGGGTATAAAAGCAGCCAAGAACCACTACTCAAGGCAGACGCTTTTCTTCATTTTTTTGAGTAGGGTGATGCCCTTGTTCGTCGTATACTCATTTAAATTCAATTCGACTTAGAATAATTTTGGATAACTAGTAATTCTGACTTAGAATATTTTCAAGCAGAATTTACTTTGAATAACTACTGGTAAAATAAACTTAGAGATATTTATCAAGCTTCTCCGATTGTAGTCCAAGTAATTGCATTTCCAAGACCCAAATGTGGCGGTAGATTCAAAGTGGAAGAAGGAAAGGAATAGGAAAATAAACATTTTGAAGTGTTTATTTTCCTATTCCTTTCCTTCTGCCACTTTGAATCTACCGCCACATTTGGGTCTTGGAACGGTTGTGCAGTTGCCAGAGAGAACGAGCCAATCGCCCAGTACAAAAGTAAGTAACATTTCTTTTTGCTATCCTTATCTTTCTCTCAGCCTTATGCTTGTACGCCGTCGCTTGCCGCTAGACTATTCAAGAGGATTAGAGTCATTTTGCTTTCGGTCCGACTGACTAATTTCACGCGTTTCTACTCCCGTGGTTATTACATGTAGGCGTAAACCGAAACTGGAACATTTATCGGACTAGCATTACCGCTCTCGCGTCATCGTAACCCGGACGTTACAATACATACCACTATAGTGATTTTAGCAGATTGAGAAACAAAAAAACAATTGGTAAGGCCTTGGTGATATGTTCGAAGCACGTGCATCTAAAATTAACCTCAAATTTCCACGTGGATACCTTGTGTGACGATGCAAAATTAATAATAGCTGAAATAAAAGCTATAAGCAAAGAAGTAATACGAAAAGAAATACTAGATGAAATTGCAGCTGTCAATAGTACTGTATGATAATACTGATGCTGATGCTCATAGTACTACACTTTTTGATAATAATACTGAGCTAGGAAATTAAAAAATTGAAACAACTCTATTAAGAGAACTTAACAAAAAGCTACAAGAGAAAAATTATTTGCTCAAAGAACTTCTAAATGCCGTAAAAGAAAAAGTAAATTCAGAAACAACAATCAACAAGGAAACGTATGCTGAAGCTACAATTACCAGTAAACCTTTAAAAACAACATATACCCAAAAATAATTATTCATATGAAAAATGAGGATGATGATATAAATAAATTTAAAAAAAAGGTTACCCTCTATTTGATGAAAGCAAAAATAATCAAGACGAAAAGTCTAACGGTATACAATAAGGTACGTGGCCCATTATTTCACGGCTTGAAGTTAGCGCCCGACCGAAGCGAGGGCGATAATTCACGTCGTGTCATGGGTCACTGAAGTCGTAAGTATCGTATACTATAGTATCGTATACTATTTTATAGCACGTTTATCTAAGTCCGCTGTCACGCCTATGCGTGCCATAAGCAGTCCATTTTTGCACGGCGAGGTTAGCGCGCGAATGTAGCGAGTGCGATAGACTTAGATCACGCCGTGCTATAAACATTAATTGTTTTAACGATGATAGTACCAATAAAGCAGCTAAAATTTTGAGCAGTAAACTGTCAGACAAGTATAAGATAGGAACGAAAAGCATCTCTAAACCAAAATTAAAGGTGGTGGGTATAGACAATTTCGAAAATATGAATAATGAAGAAATAGAGAATGACATCAACACAAGAAATTTTAAAGATTGTGATGGAAAATGTGTAGTGTTGCATTGTAACCCATTCGCGTCAAAATAAGCTAGGTAGCACGGAGAGGGAGAACAATCCCCAATTCCGCGTCCGGGCACCAGGAGCGCAAGAGGCAATTAGTCTGTCGCACCTCACCGAAGACACACGTGCCAGCTGTCTCTCTTTCTCACATCACTGCAGCAGCGAAATATATTGTATAGCGAGGGGAGAGCAGCCACGAGGACGCCGATTTATACACGTCAAGCAGCGCATGAAGTAAGTGACCACTACACGTGTCGCGTTACATTTTTTTATATTTTCGCGCGAGCTGCAGCGGCAATTCCATCCGGCACCGGCAAAGTCTCGACCTGCGTGTGGAAATTTATACGTTCGAATCGAATAAAGGCAACATGTGATTTTATTTTACATTCGCGAGTTGTTATTTCAATGCCCGCTTCCTTTCCCCCGAACTCTTTCTTCTCCGACTTTCAGCTAGCCGCCGGTCGCACGAGAACGAAGAAGCTAACGGGAATAAAGTCGTGCACGTACAGGTAAAGCGTGCACGACGGTGTAAGTAAGTAAACCAGCGCGTAAGCCGCCAAGTGCAACGCACTGCACTTGGCTAAGAATCTATGCACTGTGGGGTCGTTCGGGAATAGAAATTTTAAAAATCTTGCTTGAAGCAAATTTTTAATAAAAAAAAACAAACGAATTTTGATAGTTTTTGATCTGTAAAATAAGAAACCAAGCCCCTAGGCGCGATATGATATAAATTAAGAGTAGTAGAAATACCATACTGCGGTACTTTCAAAATTACACTAACAGCCTGTAAACTTGGTGTGGACCAAGATCATTCTGAACAAAAAAATGCACATTCTTATGGGCCTACATACACACATAGGAACACATACACACACACAGGAACACATACACACACACACACTAACACACTCAGCATACATTGTAAGAATGTATGTGTGTGTCTGCATGTGTGTATGTTTGTGTGCGTGCGTGTGTTTATGCGGGCATGGGTGTGTGTACGTATGTGTCCGCACATTAGAATGTGTATTTTTTGGTTCAGGACGATCATGGTGCACACCCAGTTCACAGGCAGGTAGTGTAATTTTGAAAGTACCGCAATATAATGGCATTCTTACTACTCTTAATTTATATGATATCGCGCTTAGGCACTTGGTTTCTTATTTTACCGATCAAAAACTATCAAAATTCGTTTGATTTTTTTTTCATTAAAAATTAGCTTTAAGCAAGATTTTAAAAATTTTTTTTTCCCGAATGGTTCCACAGCATACATATAAAAATACTAGAAATAATACGGTAACTGCAATTATTGAAGTCCCTTCTGAGATATATAAGATAATTAGAGAAAGTTATAACAATTAAATCTACGTAGGATATTAAAATAGTAAATTATATGACTTAATAAATATTAAGCCATGTTATAAGTGTGAACGTTTTCGACATAACTCAACTAAATGCATTAACGATTTAACATGTTTAAAATGTACAGGATCTCATATATCAGCACATGCCAAATTAAAAATAATTTCACGTGTGTAAATTGCTTCTACAGCAACACTATATTCAAGACGAATTTTGAGGTTAACGACATGGCGAATGACAGTGAAAAGTGAAAAAGTTTAAAAGGTAAAATCAACCGAGATATAGACATGACGGATTATCCAGTGAGGTTTGATATTCCGAGATTCATCGATAAAGTAGAAAACATCAAAATTACAACTAATCAAACTCAGCTACTTGCCGTTACTACAATGCTAAAAAATCAATCTGTTTTATCCATTGCTTTGAGTTTGCAGTCTTCGAGGGAATCGCTAAATGATAATGGAACAAGTCCAGCAAGACGTTCAAGACTTTTTACAATATAAATGTAATTGCAATAACATACAGACTTTCAATAATAATCTAACAGATAAAAATAATCTAATTATGTATGTAAATATAAGAAGCATAAAAGCTAATCCAAAAAAATCTAGAAATTATTATTGAGAATCTACTCGTTAAACCATGTGTAATTGTTTGTACAGTAACTAGAAAACTAGAAAACTGTAAACAATATCACTTACCTAGTTACAAAATTTTTTATAACAATAGTAGAATTAACCAAGACGACGGGGCTGTTGTATATATTGTAACGTGGCAGATTTTTGCATCGTTACTATCGTGTATACGAGAACGAATTTATGCTATTAAATCCTCTCATTTGGCAGCCAGGAGGAGGGTTCTTCACCTTAGCGTCTAGGGTCACTTGTACTTTTGTATTTTTGCTTATTATTTTTCATGCGTTTTATTGTATCGAGCGAGCATACTTCGAGTTCCAGTGAACTGTAATGAAGAAGCTGCCTTGTTCACTGTCGTAAGTGTTGGTCGTGTCATCGCCGTCCGCCTCGTCACCGTTACGACGCAGCCTCCAAGATCAGCTGAAACATGAACGCAAGATCTTCGCCTCCAGCGGTGAACAACTGCCGAAGCTACGTATTTTTTAATGTTCTGCCTTAGCGAGTTAATAATTAATTGTAAATCAATTCATCATTTATTAACTATGCATTATTTTATCTCTCTCATCCATTTTATGCATTCCATTTTTGTGCCTAATAAGGTGCCTTTGCATCTTTGCACACCTATATAAAAATGCCAAGTCGAGAATATTCCCAAAGTAAAATATACTATCTCGAAATACTATGGAAAATTCCTATTTCTACAGGAATTTGGGGATTCATCTCCACTCAAGCTAGGAGAGAGAGAAAGAAGAACAACAAATACGGCCTTCGACACGTCCTTTCGTCTGAGGTGATCTACTATCATCCAATCAGCGACGACTGCGCCAACGGGGAGCGAGGCATCGGCGAGCGTGACGACGCCGCGCTCGTCGATTCTGTTCCTGGCCACCGATGGGACCAGGTGAGCAGTTCCAATCTACCACGTCGTGCCTTTTCGGACCGTATATTAGGAATAATCCCACGAGTGTCTCTACCTCGTTTTTAAATAAAAGAATTAGAGATTTAGTTTTAACTGTTATGAAACTTAACTGCCGCGACCGTATCTCGGCCATTTTACCTGCCTGAAGTCGGAGGATGAGAGATTGTAGAGCGGTAAGGCTTGCTAAGATTGGACTATTGTAACCATTCGATTTCGCCTATAAAAGACTATAGTTTCTGCGCACGGATGCCTTCATCCCTGCGTGTTATTCAAAGTAAATTCTCAATTCACGCTATTACCTTGTCACGCGATTGGTTTAAGTTAATTATGAATTGTACACGTGTGACTCGGAATATCTATAGTATTTTGTAAAGGTGAATTTGCGATTCAAAGGAAGTAAGTTATAAATATAATTGATAAGTAAATACTAATTTTTGCGCAATCTAAACTCTGCGAGGCTAGCGCGTAATAGTTCATTTATTGATGAAATAATTTGCTAAAGATTGTAGTAATAAAAGCTGTACCTTAGATAGGCTTTTCATTAACGTGAGAGGGAATATTAGAAATTAGTTTTATATTTATTCAGAATTTTTTGTTCTTATTTCTTTATGTTACCTAAATTATTTTGAATTATTATTTTGTGTTGTTATTGTGATTGTCTGATTGTGTGAATTACTCCTGCCGTCTGAACTCGCTCCTTTGCCTTGGAGCGGCCGAGCAACCATTAAAACTTTGTAAGTAATTAACGTAAATTGGTATTACGAATAGTGAGAGGCACTGCTCGCTTTATTTATCTGTAAATTTGAATATTAACAGTGCCTGGCGCCCAGTATATCGTATGATGCCTTTTGCATCACGATTTAACTTAAATTCATTTATTCTGTTGACTACTTTGAGTCGTTGTTGTATTTGCCTTGGGTAGCAAATCATTCTAAATTATTTATTTACTAAATATAATCGGGAGTATTTAGTTGCTCCCCATGTGACTAAATCTCCCAGTCATAATATAAATAGTGAAATAATTGAAGACATAGAATAGTACATTACGATACAAGTGCGGGAAAGTAAATTTTCGTCTCGTGTGACGTTTACACCCGAGCGAAGCAAGGGTAATCCCAAAGGGTTAATAATACACATGATATGACTTTGAGCCATGAATTTTTTAACCTTTTTTTAGAACACGAATACACTCCATGTTTTCTTGGAATCACACGACCAGACCCAGAAAATATCAACGGGGGTTCATGTATTGATAATATCCTAAAAACTAAAAATCTAACACCAAAAGCATACAAGATAACCACTCCATTCACTGATCACTACCCTTTGTTTTTAACTTCCGATGAAATAATACATAGCAACGCAAGTAGGTAAAACAATAAAACCATACATTATAAAAAACTAATTAACATAGCTAGCAGCGTAGACTGGAACTCGATTTTAACTATACTAAATCCAAATTCTGCCTTAGAGTTATTAAGTTAAATTAGTGAATGAATGTGTTAAAAAGACAACAAGTGCAATAAAAAAAACACAAAAAAATATGATTCCCAGAAAGACATGAATCACTAACGCAATTATAATATCCTGTAAAGCGAAATAGCCTCTATATAATATCTTTAAAAGAAATCCAACTTGTGAATTTACAAAAAAGCAACACAGGGACTATTGTAAAATACTAGATAAGCTTAATAAAGATGCCAAACACAAATTCGATTATGATACGGTTAAAAAATGTGGCAACAATCCTAGACAACTATGGAATTTAATAAATGAAAAATTAGGAAAAAACAAAGTAAAATCAAGTAATATAACTAATATTTACAGTCAAGACAATAAAAAAATAGAAGATCAAGGGTATATTGCTAATATTTGTGACAGAGTCACATGTAACTGCTTACTCGACGTCGGCAGAACGCGGGCATTTGTTTCCTCAGTGCTGCCTTGTTGCTGCCGTCGCCGAGGAAGCAGCTCCGGCTACGCACGATACACACACACACTCAAGACACTCACGCACATCATCACTATCGGGCCGAAAGAACCCACAGAGAGCGAGGGTCAACATAGTGCGCGCGCAGAGAATAACTGCACAAATGGTAGTCGACTCATGGGAGAAGGCCAGTGATAGTGTTAGGGGGAGGGAAGGGCCATTACAGGTGTGCACGAAACCTAAAAAGGACGCGAGCGAGGTGATGAGCCTGAGGAAAGCCAACAGGTTCGTCTCTCCTGTCCCAGACAGCAAACAAAACGGTAGTTCACCGGAATAGTAAGTGGTGCAAAGTGATAGAGTCAAAACTAGGTACGTGAGTGGAATCATCGTCACAGCAGGAGACTGGTGGGTTATTACCAGGAGTTGAGGGGTCGTGGACTCGATTTATGGTGGGTGTTTGGGGGTGCGAGATCTTTTCCTATGCAGGTTCAAGTGGCTTGGGTTGAGAGAGTTCTCCCCGATCGTGGTTTAGGTTCGAGTGGATTTTGTTGTTTCAGGAACGCAAAGCCAGAGGGTCAGTTGCCAGCAATCAGGAGAACAGTTCCGAAATTTTTCAATACCCAGTTCGTTAATAAATCGAATAATGGCCTTTCTTAATAATTTGTGTTTTTATCCGCGAGTGTACTATTTCCTGTGTGTGTCTATTCTCTTTGCGGCCCGAATAAGGATAATTTGTGTCCATCCGCGTTGGTATTGTTGTTTGTCGGAGTTTTAGAATCCAAATTTATGCGGTGGTTATTGCTTAGTCGTGGCTACTCCCTCATCGAGATATTAGTCGCAAGCCGTGGCGTGGCTCCGTAAATATAGAAGTAACGGAGAAAATAATAGCGCAATACTTGCTCAAGTCTTAGTTAATAATTATTTAGACTCTGTTAGTGGTGTTAAGCAAGTTACTACGTTACATATTCTAAATAAGTAATTTTGTGAAGTAGGATCTGAATTAAGTAAAAAAATTAAACAACCTACAAATAAAAGACTAAATATGACCAAACCAAATAATAAATCAAGGTTTCTAGAAACCACTCATGCGCTTGACATAAATACAATCATATATAACATGAAAAACAAAGCTGGAGGTGTAAATAATATAAATACTAAAATCTTAAAGAGCTTAGTAAATTACATAATTATTCCTTTTGAACATATATTCAACTTGAGTATCGAAAATGCAATCTGACGAGATACTCTCAAATGTACCGATGTTGTCCCTATCCACAAAGATGGATGTCAATCAAGCATTTCAAACTACAGACCAATATCACTAATATCCAATATTGCCAAAATTTTTGAAAAAATAGTTAATAACAGGCTATACATATTTTTGAAAGAACATCAAATAATTTCTGAAAACCAGTATGGTTTTCTTAAAAACAAGGGAACTGCGGATGCACTAAGCTATACATCACATAAAATTTATCAAAATCTAGATAACAGCAAACCTACGATTGCTACTTTTTAGACTTAGCAAAAACTTTCGTCGTGTTAACCACGACATATTGCTTAGCAAATTCGAACGATACGGAGTAAGAGGAAAGGACTTAATTTTGTTCAAAAGTTATCTCTCTGATAGACGACAAAAAGTTCGAATACAAAACGCCACAAGTGAATACAAATATATATCCGGTGGGGTGCCACAAGGAACTATATTAGGACCGCTACTTCTTATATTATATGTGAACGATCTATTAAGAGATATGCCTGAAGGGTCTATTTTACCCTACGCTGATGACACTATCATCATTTATAGTGAAGACACGTGGTCAATGGCGCAGGATAAAATGAACCAACTTTTTTAGACCATGTGGCGCAGTGGTTAGCCTTAAATAAGCTATCCCTAAATATACAAAAAACACAGTTTATAACTTTCGGTATATTACGTAATCGCTTGGAAATAACGTTTACGTAACTGCACCTTGCGTCAAGATAATCGTTAGACAAAGGAACACAAGTGAAGTTTTAATTTTCGATGACCCTCGCGAGGTATTCGTCCACCTCGCTCGCTGAGAACCTATGTCTGCTCATGTAGTTCGTCGGGGCATCCCCATAAACACCCCGATATAGGCAGAATGCTAAATGCTTGTATAAAAATTTATATGTATATATATATGTTTGTATGGATATGTGGAGGGAGTGATTCATATAATACAAAGATTTGGGAAAGATCATTAGGGATCATTTGGAAAAAATCATATGAATCAACTAATTTAGATAACCTCGATTAAACTTTATTGAATCCGGAAACTAAAATTACTCCGAAATTCTCCGAAGTTAAGACCATTAACAAAAAACAAAAATATTATTATCCATGAATAATCCTAATAAATCTCAGAGATCGTTTTTTATTTTATTTACTTTATTTATTTTTATCGTGACGAGTTTATAGTTGACGAAATTTCAATAATCGTTGCCTTGTTTCTATTGGTTTGGTTCTATGAGTTAATTATAATTTAATTATTCTTCACACTTTTAATTGTGTCGATCAATACAAAATTGTATAAACCGAAAAAAATCTAACACCAGGGGTCAATTACTCTATAAGTAGCGTATAATTTTGCATATATATATATATATATATATATATATATATATACATATATATTGTGATCGGATAATTATATCGCATAATTATTACTGATATTCGATGTTCAAATAAATACGGCAGTTAAATGTTTTAAATTATGGCAAACGATTCTAAACGGCACACCCCGACTAGTATTCTACGCCACACATAATATACATGTAGAGGCCACGAATTTTAGTTACTCACTCCCAATAGAATCGCCCTAAATCTTCAGAGTCGGGGTGTGCATATATAGTCTGTGGGCGAAGAGCACGATCCGCGCGTGCGACTCTCTCTTACGTATATTGTACTCACGACCAACGTCACGAGTAAAATGAGGATGAAAAAGGAACAACGGGGAATAGGACCAGGAGCCAAAGCCTTGAAGATGAGATAGTGACACCTGAGGCCTGCCACATGCCAGAAAAAGAAGCCATAGTTAGATAAGTATCTAATCCGGAGCTACTTATATGGAGCAATACGCAATCACTTGCGCGTGGAGTAGGACTGATCCTTGGTGATGATGTATGTTTTATTACGGGTGTCCACCTGTTATTTGGTCCTTGGAAGTGATGTCGTGGGTATGCTTTTTACTAGTATATGACACTAGAATGTCTCCAAGCCTCTTCATCAGCAGAAAATATTCTCCTTTAAATAAAAAAAAAAACAGAAATGTTCTGGATATTACCAAGGTAAATAGGAGTATCTGCACTAACATTCAGGAATCTTGACTCGTCACCAACTCTTGGACACCTAATTGCCTTCACATCTGAGGCGAAGCAAGGCAATCATGGAACGCTGCACAAACTTTTCTCCAAGATATAGATTTCTGGTGTATACAGGAAAATCTTCATCCACCAGTATTGTTAGATGAGAAAAATGTTTTTTATAAGTTTGCAAAGTGTGAAGAAAAACCACAAATCGGAAAAAGGACTCGAAAGTGTTGTCCATCGCACATTTACTCCACTACGGATCTGTTGATATTCATACACACCCTGAGAAATATCAAACTATTTCCACCCAGAAGGCATCGTGTAAGTATAAAACTCTTTATATGCTTTACGATACTTCCACGTACAATTTCATTGAAGTTCTCTCCAACAATTTTTATATTTCAATTAATATATAATTAAGCATGCAAGGATTCATATGTATGAGATTTAACTTATCAATGAGTGCAAGAGAGCTGGATAATGTCAAGGGTCTTTAAATAATCACTCACAGCAATTATCACAAACACTTTAAGATTTATTATAAAGAAAAGTAATTAAAATACGGAATATCTAATATATATATAATGTTGAGCGCCAGCTGGGTCATTCCCAGCGATCTTACTAATATCCTACGTTTCCACAAATATACAACGCGATACAATCACTAAACAGTTTCGGTAGAGCGGAATGCGAATTCAAGCGCGAACACGCGAGCGAAGGTTTCGATACGATAACGATATGGTTTCGGCATGTTTTCAATGCGACATAAACAATATTCTACCGGCTCTAGGCAACGACTAGAGTCGGAGCGCACGACGCGAGAGACAGCCGCCAGTACGTAGTGGCCGCTGACAATAAAGACTTACCAGCCCGAAGCTGGGGCGAGATGGCAAGGAGGCGAGTCGACCGTGACTCAACGGCTACGTCGATGCTGAGATCTGCGTTGGCTGGGTAGCAGGTTGAGACGTCGTCTGAAGAGCTAAGCGCCGAGAGCAGCGTCGCGGCCACTGACATGGTAGGTGGCTGGTGGGTGACGCCGCTGGAGCGGTGACAGCGTGACCCTTCTTCGTTCAACAACCACGAATATTCGATACGGACTATTCAACTGTGTCGCGTACCCGGTAAATTCTATCAATCGGGAATAGCGACTGACGCGTGCTGCGGTCCACAATGGAGTGACCGAGCACAGCACGTCGACGGACGAACGAGCTCTCGAGTCCCCGCGAACTAGTGCCACCACTCGTTCTTTTTCGCGTACTACTCTCTCTCTCTATCTCTCTCGCTCTTTCATGACAATCTGGGACCGCGGCGCTCACGCTAGTGTTGATCGGTGGGTCTGTGCATGGTACCTCACCACAAGCCAGTTTTCCCCGCGAAAGTTCGAATCCAACAACAACGGAGGAAAACTGGAGAAGTTTAAACCACTTGAAAGCTGGCCCCTCCACGTGTCAGAGAAAGAGTAACGAAAAGGAATGCACATACGGAAAACTATGATATGCCGTGCCATCAGTATTTGCAGAGATTGCAGGAACATCGTCTTCTTCATCTGGATCAGGATATAAGTACAGTACTAGGAGCTCGCAATGCTCCTTTACAAGAGTACTGTCTTTGTTTTCGATCTCGTATTTTGTTATCTAATTGTAACTCTTGAAAGTGAGTTACAGCTTTTACTTATATATTTTAACTAATGTTCGAGTTTTATTTTATTTTTTTTAATATGAAATTGTAATTAATAGAAATGTTGAGCGAATGAGTCCCTTTCCTTGCGAGTTAAGAATTAATTTGGTTATAATATACAATAATCGGATTTAGAATAAAAGATTTTTAGAATATGTGATTAATTATTTTTAATTGAGACACTAATTTTCAAAGAAAAGTATAGATACTTTATATTTATCCGTTAAAGAATAAATATAAAAGAGAATTCAGATTGAAAGATTTTTACTTTAATTATATTCGCTGTTTTCACTTTATAATAAGAAATTAATAATACTTATTTTTTTCTGAAAATAATTAATCAGATATTTTACATAATAGAAATGAAAATAATTCAATCTAATTATTTCTAGCCTATAACCTAACCACTCACATATGGTGCAGAAAAACGAATTGTGGAGGCAACTTTAATAGATCACTTCTGTCGCTGCAAGAGAAGGTCACTCTACGACTATTATCACTCCATGAATACTACTACTTATATATATGCCCCATTCTCTGTCAAATTGAGAGGTCGAAAAATGAATCTGCCTAAAATTCTCCCAAAACGTTCTACAACTCATTCTGGATGCCACTGAATTTTTTCAGATTTTTTAGACCCATAGTTTTTGAGATATTTGAGGTCAAAAATTGAATTTTCATGATTTTTGGCATTTTTCTTGAAATTTCAATG
>JAPYZO010004769.1:0-14001 GCA_030522905.1 Torymus flavipes | reverse complement strand
AGAAGTGGTGGTAAGCAGTGGTAAGCGGCCGTTTTACTCAATTTCGGAAGTTACGAGGAATTATGCGTGTTGCTTTTGAGGTGCGTGCGTGTGCGTGCGCTGGGTCCGAGATATAGGCGTCGTAAATACGGCGCTAGTTGAGCCGACGAATAAATCTTATTAGTGGCAAGAGGTGGGTGTAGTGGGGCTCTGGGTGTGTAGGTTCTGTAAAGATGCGATTACGAGTGTTTGTAGTTATTTTGATGGGAAATAGTTCGGTAAACGTGTTGGCTATGGTGTAAATCAATCGGGTAATCTCTATTTATTAGGATTAATCTGTGGCGTACTAATTACTTTTACAAGTTTGCCGATCCATTCTCTAATAGGGTATCAGAAGAGGCATGCGTCTTAATTATTTGAATAAGTAGAATCTTTCATATAGAACTATTCTTATGTTTTTTTTCTACAATAGTTTCATTTTCTGTTTATCTCAATAATGATTTTAATACAACGTAAAGTAATAAAAATATTTCTCATTTATTAGATTGCAGACAGAGCAGTATTGAGCAATGTTAAACAAATTTCATAGTTAAATATACTAGTGTAGGATGGTTACACCATCCCATGCAATTATATTCAAACGTAGAGGAAAAAGAATTCAGAATTCAGGAAAAAATTGTATAAATTACTTTGACCATGTTTTCTTCCGTTTCCCTTGCAATATTGATATTTGGTATACTACCTTTGTACAAATTCATTCTCCAGAATAAAGCAGTAATAAACAAAGAGTAGATCGAGTGGTCGCAACCTCGCCATGCATTTCGCACGCATCCGCCTTTCAAAAAGTCTAAAAATACAAAAGTCAAGCGCTCGTGTGTAGGGGCGCACGTAGCTGGTTAACCGGGCGTCTAGCCCCGCGGCCATAAAGCCCCTAACTCCACCCGCCAAGACCAAGAAAGAGACACGTAAATAAGAAAACGTACATACGTACGTACAACTGTATACGTACGTGTATACATACGTGGACTGCACAGCCGCTCTAACAACGCGACGTTCCAGTTTACAAGAGAGGAGAGCTCGCTTAAATATTAAAATCCCGGAGCCGCGGACAATAACGGGGTTCGTTCGCCGTCGCGCGCGTCGCCATTTATCTGGAAAAATCGCAAACGTGAAAAAGTGTGCGGAAACGCTACTACGCCGAGAGGCTTTAAAATTTAAATCTCATTCCGAGGCGAGGCGACGAGTAAGATCGATATAACGCGACAACTAGGAGCGTTTGAATTTTCACGAAAGTGCAGGGGGTAAGTATACGAGAGAGTGAGAAAGACTAAGGATGACAGTACGCGGCGATGCACTTGTCACTCGTACGGTCGTACGCGCGGAGTCGCGCGCAAATAAGCCCTGCAGGTAGTCTTGTTCGAGGATTTCCCGGCGATCCGGAAAAGTTTGGTCTCTCTCTTCTCTCCCTCCTCCACACGCGAGTGCTTGCGTCCCGGGGATTTTGCAGCGCTCGGCGAAGAATCGCTCCGAGAAATAAATCCTCGTTCACGAGCGTCCGGGATTGGTTTCCTCTTTCTTTCTACCTCCCTCTCCGCCCTGCTACACCAAGTCTTCTTCTTCTCGCGCGCGCGACACTGCGTGCGCGCAGAGAGCGATTGGCAATCTCTTTCTTTCGGCAAAAGACTTTGCACGCGTCGGTGTGTGTGTATGTAGTGGACTGCGCGTCGTGACGAAAACTGATTTTACTCGTCCTTATTTTATACCCGCGGACAGAGTGCGAGTGAGACTCTGTCTCTAGCGAGATTGAAGTTTTACGTTTGTACGCGTGCGGGGTTTTAAAATTTTACATGCCCTCGTGCGTGCGATTTTTTTATGCTTGAAGAGAGACGCGCGGGATGTGGTGCAAGCGGTTTATTGGGATAGATTCATACGTCGCCCGGAGAATAAAAGGAAGATGGTTCGGAGGATCATTCGGGAGTGTCTAATAAAGTTTTCACGGCCGGATGTTAAATGAAAATTTGCATGGATTTGCATAATCGGCGAGTTTATATATTATGCTGTACTTGGATACGTTACACTTTGCAATTTTCGTAACTCTATGTGCATAAAAATCAATAATATGCTCGCTCTTGCTACACGAACAAAGTATATGGTAACTATAAAATTGTTAATAAAATTTTACTCGATACAAAAGTGAATGGTTATATTAAACATTATACGCATCCCCTACATATTAATATCCATGGACGTGTCGGTGAAACGCCAAAAAGCGATGAAACGCCAAAAATATATATAGATATATAGATGCGTATTACAGAGCTATATTGTAGGCGCGCGCAGCGCGCCCTATATTCTAGTTAGAAATATGAAATCGGATATATATTTTCTCATGGGCGATTAGAATCGTTCTTTTATTCGGGAAAACTAAGGCTGAACACGAGGGTAAAAGATTTTATGATGCGCCTCGTCTCGCACGCGTGTATGAAAGCCTATAGAACATAAAGCTAATAGCCGCAAATAGAACGAGGGTATTATCAATCTGCACTCTTTTTATACGCGGCTACACTGAAGGCATAAAAAAATCGCGCGCGTAAACAAACTCTTGCGTCATACTCTCACTCTCCGCTCGATCGGAGAAAAAGAGAATTAAACCTCGCCTCGACTCGTTCATTTCCTTATCTCACCGAATCCTTTTCGAACGCCGACACGTACATACGTTTCTTTTTCCTTCGCGGAGCCCAATTCGATTGCGGCGTGGTTGTGCTCAAGTGGTGGCTCTCGAAAGTATTACCTAGACAAACATAAAAGGACACTTCGCAGGGGGATTCACTTCGGCAAAGTGGCGGCGGCCAGCGCGAAAGGGAAGAAACGAGGAGGCGAGGGAATGAGAGGCGGATCGACCTATTCACTGATTGGAAAACAAACAGCAGCCGTTGCTCGAGTTATGACGCGAGGAGGCCAACTTGCCGAATGAGCGTGTGTATATATATATATGTATGTGTTTGTATGTAGAAGCGGTTGCGCTTGGCGCTGATACGCCGTTAAACTTTCACAATCTTTTTAATTGTATTGCACGCGTGGCTTGGAGAAAGAGAAGGGGAAAAAGGCGATAGAAAAGTTCGGCTTTTGCCCGCCGCCCGAGCTAACTTTGTTTTTCTTTGTGTATACGAAAGCGGGAGAGAGAAAGAAAGAGAGGAAGCACTTTTCCTCTTTTTCTATGCATTTTGCTTATCAATCCCATTTTCAGGCGGAGGTTTTTTTATCCCTTTTCCATTTCTCTCTTTCAAATCTGATCTCTCGTTTTTAATCAAAATTTATTTTTGTTAAAAGGGTAGAAAAAAGAAAACACGTGCTCTCCTTGAATATCGATTGCATTCGAGAGGTGAATAACTTTTTCAAGAACTAAGAGAAAACGATGCATTTATTTTTTCCACATATTAAACCATTTAAAAGTATAAAACAAAACTTTTATACAAAATGAAAAAATATATTCCAAATTCCTATACATATTAACATGTATACGCATGTTCCTTCGGCTAAACCTCTAATATCCAAAACAAAATCCATTATCCCCGCGGGGGGAGAAAAAAAAACTGGTCCCGAAACCCTCGATCGCGTTTTTATTCCCTCGATAACCGATACATCACGGGCGCGAGCCGAGCGAAAAAAAGCAGCCGGCTCTCTCTCTCTCTCGAAATTGATTGATCAAAATGCGCATCGGCTAATAGTCGAGATTGAGCGACGCGCGGCGGAAAAACGGCCACAAGTACCTTGCGAGAGGCTAAGGCAATTCGCCCGACAAATTTACCGTATTATGAGGGATTTCGTTCGTTCCGCTCGCTCTTCCGTTGTCCATTGCCCGCGTGGTGCTGGCTCTATACCTCTCTCTTTCTCTCGTGCGAGCGGTTTGCTCATTCCTCTGGGAATAGACCTTCCCCTTCTACTCCTCCCCTCCGCCGTTCTCTCGGTAAATTCTCTCGCACGGCTATCGCATTATATTTTCATAAGATTTGTACGCTGCGAAATCAGGGATGAGATTAACGCGAATTATAATTTCATGCGCGTTGTTGTAGTCCGCGTACACAGAGGGTTAGAGCAGAGGAAGAGAGAGAAGAGCGGGTATATATCTCGGCGATTAATGCGGGAATCGGGTTAATTTACGTGAGGAGTTGCTGTAGACTAAAACGAGGAAAAGAGCAGATAAAAGTGGAAGCGTGTTACGGAATTGATCCGGAAAACTCAAGAAAAATTCAACACTGTAGTTAGAGCGCTAGTCATAAATTTTAAAATAATTGTTGAAATAAAAAATTTCATCAGCTCGCATTACAACAATTTTCCGCTGTTTTTGAAATGATACACGAGAACCGAAAAAACTGAGAGTAATCGTATATTTCATGCGTATGAAACCATATCCTTTATAATTAAGTAAAGAATACATTTAGCCGACGCAATCTAACATCATTTTTTTTTTGTCGGAGGGGAACGAGAAGAAATAAAACACTCGCAACAAAAGCCACATAATTAGCGCTATGCCCTATACGCCCACATACAGACGCGCGTGCTGTAGGGGCGCGGCGCCATAACGAGACGCGGCCTCGGAATAGCAATAAAAAATACGTCGGAAAACCTTCTCCCTCTCTTTCTCCTGTTCCTAAACCCTGCAACAATAACAACGCCAGCCTCTCTCCCCTTGTTTTCGGGTTTTCTCCTCCCTCTTACACTCGAATTTTGATTAATCGCGGGTTCTCCCACGCGAGTGTTTTACGATCGCCCCAGGCGAGGGGAAGTAAGTCGCACGCGTGCGAACGCAGAGGAAAAATCGTTGTTTGTTGAAAACATGACTTAATACGCGCGACGTGAATTTTCGAGCGATGAATATAGATATGGTCGAGACGATTCTGGCAATTATCGCTTTGGTTCTCACTGCTCTACGTCGGTTCGCGAGTCTGGAAAATTTTCGTCGCTTCCACCCGAGAGTTTCACCCGAGTCATCGTGAGCGACGGTGGCGTCCTATTAGTTCGTACAAGCTTATATCTGTGGAGCGCGGAGAAAATACGAGAAAATTTGAAGGATAGTTTCAGGCAAACATGAATTATTCGACATAAAGTCAATATTTGTATAAAAATATAAATCAAGAAGAAATATTTTTCGTAATAAAATAAACACGAATGTCTATATACATTATCGCGTAATATATTGACATAGTAATATTGTAGAAATTCGTTCTTTGTTTATTCGATCAAAAACCAATTTATCAGCAAGTGGTTAATTAATCGGCGAGCACCGTATACAAAACCGCACAACTTTTTCCACGATTTTTTCACATAGTTGCGGAACAAAAAAAAACCCATGCCACGATAAAAAGAGAAAATTATAAACTCCCAGCAAAAAGATAAAACCAGCGCAGAGAATAAAAAGACCGACCGAACACCGTATATAGCGCCGGGGCGCACCTTACGCTTACTCATACTACTGCACCTCCACCCAGAAATATCGAGAGCAGCAGCAGCAGCGCTACCTCGCAGAGAGAAGCGGCAGCGACGGCACACCTGTATTTCGTCGACACCTGTAGCGCCGAACTCCTCGCTTTCTCCTCTCCTCTCCGCTCCGCGAGTGAGAAAGAGAGAAATGGAGAATAGCGGTGCCCGGGGGGATCGCGAGCGCCAGCGGCAGCCGCGATAAAGAGAGAGACAGAGCGCGCGCGAGAAGAATGGAGTTCGGGAGAAGGAGGCGAGGGAGAGAGGGAGGGAAAGATGTATATATATATAATAAATTGCGACCACGCGCGGAGAGAGAAACAACAGGATAATGGGAGAATCGGGGGATTATACGCGGGTGGGCGGGCGCGAAAGAGCCATTCTTATACCTTTCTGGATCTCATATTCTTTATAGCCGAGGCGAGCGGGCGAGCGAGCGCGTGTGAGGCTGCCTCTCTCTCTCTCTCTCTCTCTTTTTCATGCCGCCCGTCTAACCGCCCGCCTATATATCTCCCGCCGCGATATCGTATTACGCACGACGCGCGCAAGAGCGAGCGCACACGTACGGAATACGTATTACGAGGCGCGTACAAATACGCGTATTTGCTCCTTACGAGAGCTTTTTTGTGTCGCTTCTTACGGTGCTATGGTTGTCTTTGCGTCCTTGAATTCTAGCCGTTTTTTCGCTTCTTGAATTGTTCACTCTCGTGCTTATAATGAAACATTGAATAATTCAGTCGCCCTGGTCCATGCATAAAATGTTACGTTTATATTTTTGGAGAAAGAAAAGGAAATATATTTTGTTATAACTCTAATAATATTCGTAAAAAAGGAAATGTAGGTATACTTTTTAAATCATTTTCCGACTCTTAGACATAAAATGAGCAAAAAAAAATATTTCAATTCAATTCGAGCGCCAATTAATTAAGATTGCAGCTCCACCACCTATATCCGAGGCAAAAACAACAATCGGAGCAAATGAAGAGTGCTTGCGACTGCGAAAAAAACACGACAGCCCCCGATCGACTGCACTCTTTCACAGTAGTTTGCGATTTTTCCACTCCCTCCTGCATTTTCGTTATTTATTAAGTGGGGGGCGGGGGATAGGTTGCACATACATATATCGAGCGGAAATAAAAACACAACGCGCGGGCAGTCGGGCGTGCACCTACCAGATAGCTGCAGCCGCGGCCAGCAGCAGCAACGCGACAGTCGAGAAAAATCCCGCTCTCGCTCGCTATCTATTTTTAACCGTGACACGACCTATTTCATGCCGATCACAGAGAGATTTCTCTGCCTCCCCAACCCTGTGCGAAATCAGCTACCAACGAATGCTATAAAGTACGCGTGAACGCTCGCCAGCGTATAGATACATAGGTGCTGCGGGTAAAGAGGTTCCTCGTCATATATAGGAACAGCCCTCCCGAACACAAGGGAGAACGCGAAAAAGAGATAGAGAGACAGTCGCGTGGTATGATGGTGTGTATCGGCGGGCCCGCACACCGCGCACGTCGAAAACAGAGCGACAAATCATAGGCTGCTGCTGCTGGTCATCCGCCGCAACGAATAATAGACGGCTGCGCACGTGTCTATGTATATATACGTGTGTCGGTGTGTGTCGATATAGTACATACGGACGCGAAAGCGCGCGAGAGATCGTAACGAACAGAGCGCCGCGGTGGCAGTCTCTCAGGACTCGTCGTTTTCCAGCCCCCACGGGACGGGATTCGATTACGAAACGTCATCCTCTCTCGTTTTTTTCCACCGTTGCGCGACCTTTTCCTCCTTCTACCCCCGGTGGAGTGTGTGTCTTTTCGCTCGGAGTTCCGGGCTGTGCTTTTTTCCGGTGGGAGAGAAGAGGCGAGACGCGGACGCACGAGCGGGCAAGCGTAAGGAGGAGGTATTGATTGTGTGTATAGAGGGAGAGGAAGAGATCGAGTGGTCGAGAGGGTTTGGTGTAAGGAGACGCGTTTATTAAGTTCCGTGGGTGGGTGTGGTTGCTGCTACTGATGCTTTTGTTGAGCTTGATTTCGTTCTGGGCGGTTTACTTACGATTTGTTGCCGTGTTAGGGGGAGTGACTTTTTTTTTGTTATGGTGGAGATGGGCTTACCTGCAACAAAAAAAAAGAGAGAATTATGGTTAGTAAATCATTTTTGACTTATCTTTTGTGTGAAATAAATTTTATACGATGATAAATGTTTGTTTGATGTATGGTATGAAATTAGAACGGATGAAATTGTATAGTTTCGGCTTTTCTATTCTGGATAATAACATTGGTTAATTATACTGTTCTTTGTGCTCGCGGCGGCATATTATAAAACGCACTTAACATCGCCGAGATAATTGCTCCCTCTCATTTATCATGCGAATACCGGCGACAGCTGTACAGAAATTTACCAGCTAGCTATTTGTTTAACTGGCCTTTTCAATTAACATGCTTATTAGATTACTCGTGAATTTTCGACACTCGCCTATATGTACAATTGTACACACCAGACAATTATATGAGTCAAGCAAATATGTATAATTTGTTTTAAAATAACATGTAGTTTAATCGTATTAACAGAGAAATTTATAATTAAATGATCTCGATGACAGTATACGTTTGATCTCCCACACGCTTGTATATACCACAAAGAACCTGTGACGACGCAAATTCAATTATAGTACGCGTCTAATCGAATAAAATTCCAGCTGAAATCTCATAAACCGCACATGCTCGCGCGGCCATTAAAACTTTGACCAATTCAAAGATCCCCAAAATGACCCTCGATATCCCCACACAGACACCCTCAGAGACGTTAATCCTGCAGCGCGCGCGTTCATGACCGCAAACGTAAGTTGCGGCCGGCGGTCATCCGCCACACATACCGCGTGCGAATTCATCACGAATCTAGATCACCCTCAGCCTCACTCTCTCTCTCGTATTGTCACTCGCACGCTCTCGACCCTTTGACTCAGTTAGCCCGCGATGCCAACACACACGCAGATGTTGCAGCGTAACCCTCGCTCGGGCCAATTGCTCGCGAAGGGCGAGCACGGGAGATATATAGCGGCGGCGCATCGACGCGGCGACTATAGTATAGGAGTAGCAGTATATAGTGGTAGTAGTATAGGGTGTGAGGTGACGGAGAGAGAGAGTTGCATCCGAAACGCGGACGCGACCGGTTATAGGTACGTGTCGTTCGGCGGATGATTAATCGTTTAATTAGCGGCGGTGTTATATGGCCCACCTCCTCTCTCTCCCCCCGTGCGTCATCTCCTCCTCGCTCCCCAGCTTTGATGCAAACTCCATACGCGTACCGTATACGTATGTGTATGTGTGTGTTCACGCTCTCACGCACAAGTTGTAGAGGCGAGCCAACTATTAATCGCGCAGCAGCGGCCGGAACTTCAGAGCCGTGAAGTTTGCTGCTGTATACGTATAAGGGGAGAACGGGGCAAGCGCAAGTTTGAAGGATCGAACCTCGGGGACCGAAAAGCAGCGTTGGAAGCAGAGGCCTCGGTCGAATCAAGCCACGAAAGAGCTGACGACGACGTACTGCGCGCGAGCCTCGTTCGCTACCTCGCGGTTTCACATCGACCGATAATTGCGAATTTCCGCTCGAGTGTAGTTTTCTCTTGCGCTCTCTTCCGCACTCGCAGCTAAGATACGGGAGAACCCGGGGAGAAGTTGCGCTTGCTCGCCGGCGGATGGATGTGTGTCGAAGTTTGCCGGCTGCTGTTGGCTTCGTTACACGTAGTTTTAGAGGCCGAGCAGCCCGGGCTTGCACCCCGGTACCTGCAGTATTCGTATCTTACGTGTTTGTTAACAACTAATTAACCCTGCTGCTATAGTGGGCGTGGAAAGTGAGCTGGGCAAAGGTAAACCTCAAGGTTTTTTAAGTTATGAAGTTTTCAAGATATTAAATTACTATAGTTTCTTTAATGAAAATTTCTTTTTTTTTTTTTTAATAATAATTTTACTTTTAATATGGAACTTTTATGAGCGACGAGGACTAAAATTTTTTGAATCAGAGACACGCAATTTAGAGGGGCCGTAATTTTCATAACATTTTATAGTAGAATAAACGAACGACAATTTCGTGAAAAATATATATAAATATGAATAAAATTTTTTTCGGCGGAGTATTAAAGTTGGCAGCAGAATGAGAAATTTCCGGCTCATCCGAGCCTTCGCTCATTCGTTATGAGTGACGCGATACAAGTGCGCGGCACTACAAAAGAAGAAGCCAGTTTTAAAATTCTGTTTCTCCGCCAAATTGGGTCGACTCCCATAGTAGTTTTATAAAAAGCTTAGCAAAATAATGCGATTAGCGTTGCGCGTTGCACTTTCCAAGTGCTCTTTTATTAAAAAAAAATCCTCCGCTCTGCTAAATTAATATTTGCTACATTTTCTGTATATTTCCTCTTCAATTAAGAATAATATTTCGAGCAATTCGCACAGTTAGCGCGAGCGAACAAATAAAAAAAAAGTGCCCACTGGAGAAAAATGAGCAAGCAAATTTTTAATAGAATACAATTAATCAAATTGCAAGCGAAGCATAAAAACAATGCGTCGCCAAAAAATGAACGCGACTACGCTAAACGAGAAAATAAAAAATTGACGAAACGCACCAGATATTTCGCGCGTATGACGAGGCCATATGCAGATACAGACTGCATGGCCAATATGATAACCGTTTGCTCCCTAATGAAATTATCAAAGCAATCCCCCTTCCATTTCCGCGCACGACCGATGCGCGTTTCTCCCCATCTCTCCGTTCAATTGCGTAATTATTCTTTAATTAAAAAACTATTCGCGATCATAACAGGGTCCACGGGTACACACATGCGGGCGGCGCGCATCCACGCAAGCAGGCAATTAAAACTGCACATCAGCCGTCAATCGCAATTCCGAGGCCGAATTTCCGCGTTTGGCCGGCGCTTTAATTCCGCGCGGACAAAAACCTTTTCTGCAGCATCGTGCATATATATATCTTTTCGAGTGATTTTCGGGCGCGGCACCGAAAAATTCCCATTCGCGCGTTCCGCCGCATAGCCATTGTCTGCCGTGGCGATTATTATTATATCGCCGGCTCGTTTCGCCAATTTCTCCGCTCGGCTGTGTCTCTCTTTTTCCGGGCACACGCCGATTAATAATCCGCACGTGCGTGCGCATGGGGTGCCCGGATCGTTTGCTCGCGCGCAATCGCTTTAATTAATATTTATCATTTGTCGATCGAACAACACCGATCGGCCGGCGGAATGGCCGCGTTCGCGTCATTTGATCGTTTCTAACGAGCAATGATGCGCCAGCTGTTATTTTTTGTGTTTATATCAATTTCCTGATTTACGTGTATAGAGGTGGAACAAAATAGTAACGAAGGAGTACAATTAAAATAAAGAGATAAAAAAACTAATATTGTTCTATAGTATTTTTATTGCATTTTAATTATATTAGTAATTATTTCAAAGCAAATCATTTAGCATCGTTAGTAAAAGTATTTTTAATATAATTTTAACAATATAAAAATATTTAAATAATTTTTTTAATTTATAGAAGACTTTCTTTTTGTTAAAATATTTTTCCCTTTCAAATTTAAAGAATTCCAAGAATTATGCAGTTATGGAAAAATATTTCACAGAAATTAAAACGGATGCTTCTTTTTTATAAAACCTCATAAATTTTCGTCAAAGCAAAAGACTCGCACAATATTCATCTCCCATTTCAAAACCCAACCCGAAATTATATTTACAATTTTTGCACGCCCAAACAAAGTAGACGCTTACAGAGACCCCACGGACACCGCGGCAAGCATCGTTTAATACGTCGTTATTACAAAGCAGAAGAGGACAGAGCGCAAACGCGAGAGAATAGATATAGAGAAGCACGCTGGAAAGAGGAGAGAGAAAGCGACAGCGGCCTGGCTGGCTCTGCAATTCAGAATCCCACTCGCGAAAATTGCTAATATATTTTTCATCGCCGGGCGCTCGCGCGAGCCTCGGTCCCAAAGGATTGGGGCGAAGCCGCGGCGACTCAGGGGAGACAAAGATAGAGCGAAAAAGCGTCGCCGCGAGAGACTCTGAAGGCAGAAGCGCGTGCGCCAGAGAGAGAACGAGGTTGAGAGAGAGCAGGCGATCAAAGTCAAAGGGAGAGAGCGAACGTGCGACCTCCACTCTCTTTCGGAATTTGTAATTAATATCTTTTTTAGCTGTGAAAAGGGAGGAGGGCGAAACGTTTGTCCTGCGACGTCGGAAAAATAATCAGCGCGCGACGCTCACGTACTTCCTTTTACGGTACCGGCACTGTGGCTTTGTTGCTGCACGAATCGAAAAATTCTAACTTTTTTTTTGCCCGTCTATACGCACGCGAATTGGGCATTGGATGCGACTTTTTTTTTCATTTGAGGATCGGTGTGTATTGGATTATTGTTAGCCAATCGGTTATCTGACGCGTGAGCAGCGGGGAGTGGAAAACAAATTTTTTCGTAGAAACTCATTATTTTGGGAACGAGAGGCGCGCACTTTGATGTTTCGCGCGAATGCGGCGACCCGGGCTTTGAGATGCTATACACACTGACGTCAAGTATGCAGTCATGCCAGCTATTTTTTGACGAGATAGAGGAGATTTTTGTTTGGAGTAGAACGATTTTTGTCGAGTTATTTCATTTTTTTTTTGGTAGTATACAACGGATTTAATTAAAGGAATTCGATGTTAAAATTAAAAATATGATGATTAAATAGTATTTGAAATGATGTAAAGAATTTTAACAAATTCAGTAAAAGCCAAATGTATTTGTAAAAAATCATACAGAAGTGCACATCCTGTAAACCGACGTATTCAAATGACATTTTCAGGTTAAAAAATAAACATAACCAAATTAACATGAAATACCGCAAAATACTTATCAGCGACGCCCGAAAAAATACTTGTGCAATTTTATTTTGACAAAACTCAGCTCCCATCGTAAAGCCTCTTCGCCGCGTAAGCGCAAAACGCTCGGCTCCTACAAAGAAATAAAAATACGCAGGGACGCGCGCGTGAGCGTGTGTATATTTAACCATTCAACGGCTTCGCGTTTGCGTTCGCTCGCTCGCTTCACGTCCAAGGTTTATTTTAATGAATGAAACGTAAAATTCCTTCATTATTCATTTAAAAACGTTAACTATAAAAAGAGTCGGCGGAGGTGAGCGAGGGGAGAGAGAGAGGGAGGGAAAACGCGGCAGGATAGAAAAAGAGCAAGAGAGAGAGAGAGAATAAAAAGCCTTAATCCAGGTCAAATCGTAAAAGTAAGTCTTTTTTCCCTGCGCGCAGCTCGCGTACACACACACACAGCCTCCTGCCTACCGTAGGATCTTTAGCGGAACGCGCGTATAAAAGAGTGCGCGAGCAAAAAAAAGCGAGGATCCCGCACAAAAAAGCGCTCGGCAAGCGGAATAAATACGAGCAAAAGAGAGAGAGAGAGAGAGAGAGAGAGAGAGAGAGAGAGAGAGAGAGAGAGAGAGAGAGAGAGAGAGAGAGAGGAGAAAGCAAGCGTGAGAGGAAAAAACGATGACGCGATCTAAAAACATGAAAAAGTACGAAACGGCCGCTACTAGCGCGCAATTCGCAGCGCGTCCCACCTGCCCACGAGAGCTGTCTATACGTACGCCTCGACGTAATACACACATACATACGCGCTCACATCTACAAAAGCCTACACATAGGGTCTCGTTACCGGCAATTTATATCGACGCTACAAGCCGAACTAATTCCGGTAACAACCGCTTCGGGGCTGCGAGCGAGAGAGCGCGCTAGTCCATCGGGACCTTTGCCGCCGCCGCCACCACCACCGCGTTTCGGTTCTCCAACGAATCGGAACGCGTCCGGCAGTTTTTACCTCCGCTGTGCGAGCGCTTCTCTTTCCAATCTACCGGCGGGCCATCGAACATCGTCCAATTTTCATATTTTATTGAATTGGAACGTTCCGCGCGCTGGAACTCCATTTACACCGCTGCCGCGCGTTTGATATAAAAAACTGGCGGTGGCGCTTCCTTCGTCGCTTTTTATTTCAATAATGAAGGAGCCGGCGACGAATCGCTTTATCCGATGTATCCTGAATAATTGAGCGTGGGAGTAGCGAGCGTATGTACGCGCGAACGCCTCGATTTCGCAAATTCGATTAATCGTCGCTATGTAGGTGTATACGCGAGCGGAAAAGAGGGATGTTTTGGGAAAATTGCAAGCTTGCTTATTTAATAACGCGCTAGTGTATGGCACGACGCTGTGTTTTTGTAATTTCCTTTCGGGTCAGCAAGTTTAAAGCACGAGCTCTGTGTTTTAATCTTTGATATCCGACGGGAGTATAAATATATATAGCCGGTCGCATTAAATATTCATTGTTTCTTTGCGAATGCTCGCTTCGCCCCGATGGTCATTTTAAATTCGCGAGGATTCGAAAATAAGCTCTGAGTACGTGCTATATACACGTGAATTATCATTTGGCGTTGCAATGAAACACACAAGAAAAATACACATTATCGAGCATAAATTCAATGTTTTCAAAATACATTCTGCTGGA
>JAPYZO010004768.1:0-10923 GCA_030522905.1 Torymus flavipes | reverse complement strand
GCAGCAGCAGCAGCAGACGCCGCGTCTCGGGTCATCCGCGCTAGCGTTAATTCGATGGCCGAGCGTGTCGATATTGACGAGGAAAAGTCCAATATTTTTTTTCTCTCCTCTCTGCAGAAACCCGCCCACCATCACCTTGTGTATACCCCTCTCGCGTGATGAGGGAGGGGAAGCGCGGTCCGAGGGATAATGAGAAAAGGGAAAATGAGAGAGGCGGAGAGATCGAGATTTATTTTTGGCCACCGCTAGGACAATACATCCTTTTAAGCGTTCGCTCTTATACTTTCTCTGTCTCTTTCTCTCTCTCTCTCGCTTGCTCGTGTTTACGAAAACCTCCCTCGAGTAATTACATGCGCGTCCCTCTTTTGTTGATGTAGGGCTAAGAGTGCGGCTGATGAGTTGCGTTGTGTGGTTGATGAAAATAATGATAATCACGGAGGGGTGAATTATTTCGATAATACAAGGAAAACAATTCGTACGTGGATTAGGGCTGCGAGTTTAGGGTCTCGTCGGGTCTAACAAATCTGTATGGGGAATATGGAACCGTATCTCGAGGCTGTTTTCCTTTATCTAGTGATGAGTGATGTAATTTATAGCTCGTATGTACACTTATTTACCTTTGTTTACGATGAGGTTGGTGATGAATATTTCATCAATGAGTGAAAGGGTCGACGGATAATAATGATATATATATCTAGTTGTATTTATAGCGATGAAGTTGTATATTGGTTTATTTCGAAATCTTTTGGTTATCGAGATAGTTGCGAAAGACGACAACGTTGAAGCTGTCGGCGATGAACAATTACGAGCTTTTATTAAATCAGACGTATGTCAATTGATATGAAACCAAATGATGAATTTTGCAATCTATCCCACTCGACAGATATTTGTTACAATATATCTTGTAGTCGTTTAAGAAAGTTAAAAATATTAAGCTAAACCATCGTATTGATCATCCAAAGCATATCAAAGTATTTTTTCTTCTGTGAAAAAAAAAAAATAAGATGATTACTTTTCTATACCATATTTCCATGCAGGAATATGAAAGTAGATTATGATAATCGTTGACGAACTGCTCTGACTGATCGGTCGATCTGCAACGATCGCATCCTCCCCAAACTTGTATAGTGTCCATCTGGCGATGCGGACGGCGACGTTATTCATCGCCGTTCCCCTACATATATACTCAGAGGGCGAAACCGTGAGGGAGAGAGGAATTAATGACTGTGAAAAATATTGCGCGTTGGTAGAAATTATGCATGAACAAAAGTATAAAAAATGTAGACCCGTCTTTGGCCAGCTGACAGAGTGTATTATTGCCGCGCGACATCACGCCTGCGCGAGAGAGCTATATAGCCACACACACGCGCTTGCGTCAAAAGCCCCGTCATTTAGAACTCTGCGTCCATTGACAGCAGCAACATTGCGGTGATCGGTCAAGTTGCGCATGCTATATGACATAAAAACTTAATTATGCGAATAAGAGCAATTTTTTCCCGCTAACATTCGCATAATATGTATCGCTCGTTGCGTTCCAGAGATACACGCGCGTGTACTATGTGGGTCGTCGTCGTCGTCGTCGTCGTCGTGTTACCGCATAATTTATTCGTGGGCTTTCATTGAACTAACGTGCGGATTATTTATAAAGTCGTTTCGAAACTCTCCGAACAATTCTAATTTACTTCATTCCCGCGCGACGAGTATAGGATATACACACACGCGGTAAAAAAAAGTTGAACGAACAATGAAACGTACCGATAAACACGTCGCAGTAGTAACAGGGTGTAATTTCCACTCGACAGCCCCGTGTGGAAGAGTGTGTGTATCAACAAGCGAACTCGAGATATGAGAAGTAAAAGTCGACACACATCCTAGCTATATGGGAGAGAGAACAATACTCATGGGATTATGTGACGGCAGGGATATAAAGACACAAAAACTTTTCGAAATCTCCTCCTCTCTACCACCATTTCTCTCCCTCGCCCGCCACAAAACATCGTGTGTTTACACTCCTCGTTATACTATCAATTTTTCGTCTTTTGACGCACACTCGCCGAGTTATAGTAACAAAACTCATCGACCGCAACGCACGCGGCCACAGGGGACTCGCAAATATCCCGCAACCGTATAACACCGTGGCTATATGTGCGTACATATAACGTAAGCAACAAAGAGCCCCGCGGACAGGAAATAAAATGTGGGTCCAAACGCGCGCGCGCATATGCGCGGGGGGGGGGGGGGGGGGGAAAGGAAGCGCGCCGCGCCGGGGGCGCGGGCTGCGAGAACATTCGGAAACCGCGTGTGCTGGCGTTGCAGGCGTGGTACATCGCGAAAGAGAGAGAGAGAGAGAGAGAGAGAGAGCCGACCTTGACCTCTGTCCCCAACTCTCTCTCGTTCTCGCTGGTTCGCTCGCTGTGTGACGCCCATCCCGCGCGGCAGACCGGTCGATACGTGGCGCTGCTGCTGCTGGTGGTGCGTTGCCGACTACTCCCTCTTTCTCTCTTACTCGCACCTCCACCGATCGACTCTGCGTGATGTTGTATACTACCTCCCTCCTTCCTCCGAGTTTCGGCTCACGGGCTGCGTTCTCCCTCAGCGCGGGGCGGATCTCTCTTCGAGCGAGAGCCCAATCTCTCTCTCTCTCCCGGAGTGAAATTTACACTTTGCGAATCTCGCATACACTTGTACACCTTGTTGGTATCCCCCGAGATCGGAACTGGGCGCTCCGCGTTCAACTTCCAGGCATAGCTGTTAATATTAAAATTGAAATCAGGACTGCCGCGGGGTGGTAGGAGTGGCGCGCGCGCGCGCGAATCAATGGCCCGCGAGACTGTCTCTGTCTCAATTTTTCACAGGCGTCAATTCGTAAACGCGCGCTTAATAAGGGACAGGAGAGAGAGGGTGCAGTTACGGGGAGGGCGAAGGCCAAATCCTTATTTACAAGTTTAGTATATTAGGTATATCGATATATGCGTGTGCGATAAAAATAAATGAGGTTGGACGTTGGCTCAAAGCCCCGGCGGAATTAAAGTAGTAAGTCAGGGAGGCGGTAGCGCAGGAGCGAGTGATTTTTAATTCGGTCTAAAAGATTTAGTGCGCGCCTCTCCGCCTTTGATATAACAGCGCGAGCGTGCGGCCTATACTGCGAGTAGTAGTAGCGCGCAAGTCCCGAGAAGCTGCTGCTGCTGCCGCTCGTATATCGACCTCTCTAGAGCTCTCTTTAGCTCCGTGCGTCCCGCCCTTTCGGACCATCTTTCTCGCGCTCTCTCTCTCTCTCTCTTGTGCGCGAGCCTGCTGCCCTAACCTCTCCTCCTCCTGCTGCCTCTTTTTCCTCTTTTTTGCAAGCGCGCGCTAGAGAGGAAAAGAGTATGGTTCTCGAGTGCGAATTGAAAATGTTACGGGGGTGCAAGAGGATATTGATGTACATTTCGCAAGCTTACTTCTTTTCACAGCAGAGCCCCTGATGTACATGCGTGTGGGGATTATTTCGTAAATGCTTGCTTGGCTGGAAGTTTTGGTGAGGTTTTTATGTCGGGGTGTATAGGACGGTTTCTGCGAAAGGCAGTAATGTTTTGTGAGTGCAGTCCATTCTGTGCGTGTTTATTTTTTTGTAGCAATAACGGCATATTAATTTTTTTGCGGTGTGGTCGAAAAAAGCCTTATTTATCATGCACGTCTGACTCGCACGTCTCATTACCTTTCAATATTTTATGGATTGATGTATTTGGGCAAAATTTCAAAATATACCATCTGCCACAAGAGTAATAAGTCGGGAGTTGCCGAACTTATTGGCCCGTTGATTGATTGATAACCGTAGCTTGAGTAACAACGTGGACGTAAAAACATTGAAATATATATCACGAGTAACGTCTTTCTTAAGTACTCTATACGTTCGAGATAAATTAATCAATGTGTGTAATAGAGAAGTATTATACGCGCACATTCAAATGTTTTATTAAAGTCATGCATTCATCTTCAAGGGCGCAGTTATTAAACCTTACGAAAGGTACTCGCTCGAGAACCTAAAATATTAATCAAAGCCGAACAATGAAGCTATTACAAACTGTTTACTTCAAGGTCCCAGAAAAGGATTTTGTAAAATGCACTTTTGAAATCTAATTATAAAGTAAACGCCTGACGACTGCGTGTTGAAAATTGCTAAAGTCATCATCACGAACGAAAGTAAAAGTCTTTATTCTCGGGCGTGATTCAGTTTTCCGGGAGCTTTTCACAGGCGCTCCTCGCTGCTGTGTTGACTCGTCCGACCAAATATTTAAGAAAGTTTCGTTGACCGCTCGTATAGCAACAAAAACGTACGGCTCAAGCCATGTGCTCCGTTTTCAAACATAACGCAGCACGTTCCAACCAAAATGCAAATCATTCCCAACAATAACCATTGCTTTATTATACTGCTCAGTAGACGTAATGATATCCCTGGAAGGGTTCTGCTCTTACACTCACACGCGTTACGTGCGAAAGCTCTCCCTCTCTTTCCCCGGGGCCTCGAAAACAGCTGTGTGCAGAGAGGCGGCGGTAGCTTCCTTATTGAATCCAATGGACCGTATCACCGGGCGACCGCACACCGCGGCCAATTTGGAAAATTTCGAGGGTGCGTACGGACGCACGCAGCACGCGCCGCGCGGCCAAAGGGTGAAAGAACGGGCTCGCTCGCTGGGTGGGGGAGGGAAAGCGAGAGGGAGAGGCTCAGGTTATCGATTTCCCCCGCTCTGTGTGCTGCTGCTATACGCACGCGGGGCGGCCCACGCTTGTGCGTCGCCGCGCGAGAAAAGTGGCAAACGACGCGTGACAAATGTGCGTATGGGTACCGGCAATTTATCTTTTCCTTCTCTCTCGGCTTGTCGCACCTCTCGCGCTTCTTTTTCTCTCCTCGGCTATTGGCTTTTTATCTCGTTCCGTAGACTTTTTTTTCTGCGCCTATAGAGAAGCTGCTGCTGCTGCTACTGCGGGTCTTTGTTTTCGAATACTTATACGCGGGGCTGTGTGCACAGCTTGAGCGAGTCTCGTGTGTTCTTTGTTTAATCACATGTGTACGCGCGAGTGTCTTTTGCGCGCGGAGGAGGAAGTCCAGAAGCTCGGGAGTGAACGCGAGACGAGGCCTATTTTAAAGTTTTTGTCCCGCTCGTCGTTCCTCTCCTCATCGCGTCCGCAGCTTTCCTTTCTCTTTCTCGGCAGCAGCATGCGCGGGCTTTTTCTCAATGGCCTTTCTTTCGAGAACCAGGGCTCTGCGCGCATCGTAATTGCGATTATTGTTTGTTTTTCCAAGCAGAGTGTATGAGAGACTACGTACACGTGTCCATGATGGGAGTGTATTTATAGTGGATAATATTCTTTATTAAGATTGGGTCTCTTCTCGAGTTGTAGAAGTGTACTTGAGAGAGGTTGTTTTGTAAATACGGGCGTCTTATAGTTCATATAAAATTAATGTCAAACTTTTGTTACTCCCCCGCGGAATGAGTCTGTGGGTATATGTGTATATTCGTGTGTCTTCTTTGTTTCGATGCCTTCAGACCTTTTAGGCTCGATGGAGGCTATCCAGAACTTTGCTCATAATGCCGGTATATAAAACGGGATCTGTTTAAACTTCTTCCAACTCGTTTCTTTTCTTGTCGAAACGGTTCACTGAATCAAATGTATATATACTCGCAGTTTATGTACTTTTTGTTTCAAATGATGGTTGAAAAATACATGACAAATAAGGAAACTTTAGATACGGACATTTGTATAAAAGTTAACTGGGTAATAGTTAAATATAATTTGTTGATAGCTGGTATTGTGTCGTGCGAGCTTAACAAACTGTCTTTGATAAGTACATATCATGCTTCGAACCATAATTCCAAACGAAAAATTAATAATATATCGGCTTTTAAAAAAATAATGCGTATAATTGTCTTTACATAGTTCACTATCATTGACATTCCATGTTGTTTTTGTCAAGTAATATTTAAAGTTCATCTAAGCGTTAAAAAGTGTTATCCTTGTAAAACTTAATTATCGTGAAAGTACAGTCTACTTTAGAACTAAATCATAATGATAATTTAAAAAAAAAAACAAATTGAAAGTGGTTCATAAAATATTCATATGTTTGTACGTATTATTTAATCTCAACTGTATACCCTTAAATTATTAATTTAGTTCATGGTTGGATTCAACGATGCTGCTTTAAATAATAAATTTAAAAAATAATCCTATATTTATAGGGTGCTTTGCTTGCAATATTAACAAGTACGTGTTCGTAAATACTTGATATTTATATTATTCCCTATTCTAGGAGTATATACATATGAAAACACACACCCGCGTTTCGAAGAGTCATTTATTTTCGTCATAAATCGATGAAAAAAAAAGGCAACTAAAATGCTCGTATCGCGTTTACGAAATTACCTGCTTTCAAACCGACACTAATATCATTTTCGAACGCGTAGAGAGTTATTCGAGCAGCACACATCAAAGTCAATATGCCGAAATTTAGCGGCGCTTCGCTCTCGCAACACAAATCCGGAATCCTCTCCATCCCTCCTGGCATTAAATTTGGCACAAAAGCGCCCTCTCGGCAACCACCCCGATATTTCAAGTCCAACGCGTAATTACCAATTAGGCGGAAACGCTCACCCACACGCACGCACTGAAAAACTGGAAACTCTGGGGGTGCTGGTACGCTTTCGGATTACAGCCCTTAACGTCGTCGTCTCCTAATCGCCTGTCGCGATAAGCTTAATCGGCTCACCGCGCGCTTGAAAATTCAAAAGCGCGCGGTGGAACGTTGCAGTAGAGTAACAGCTACGCGACGGCCAATGGCGTTATCATGCCGACGTAACATATACACAGAACCCGGCGAAAACAAGAGTAAAAGTAAATTGAAAGCAGAGGCGTCGCGAGAATGTGTATATGCGTATATACATATACGCGTGCGGCAGCGGGGCGCGTTCGCGTTTGCTCGGGAGAGGGAACGCGAGCGAGCGAGCTCGGGCACATAAAATCGATTTCGTCGGCCGCGGCCCTGAACGTCGGCCTCCCTACTACTTCCTTCCTCCTCCGCGCTCTCTCTCTCTCTCTCTCTCTCTCTCTCTCTCTCTCTCATACACACGGCTATATGTGCTGCTCTGCCATCGCCGCTTTCATACAGCGGCTGCCATCTACGAGCGGCTTTTCACTTCCTCGCACTCCTCCTCCCTCTCTCTTTCTGCGCGCGCGCGATTGTTCTGGATGCGCGCAGCACACACCCGGTCCTCTCGCTCTCTCTTGGATTTTGGGGCAGGTCAAGCCATCACACGCGGCGGGCGACCCAGCCGTCTTCGCGGCCCGAAAATCGTTGTTGCTGGTGTACGCGAGCGAGCGATTTGGTACAATGCGTGCTCACTGCGAGGAGAGTGTAGCGCAATCTGCAAAAGGGGATTCTCTCTTTTTTGTCCTCTTTTTTTCTCTCTCTTTCCTTCGGCGGCAGGGGCTTTATTAATCCCGTCTTAGCATAATTTCGTTCTCTTTCGCCGAAGCGGCGAGGAATCGAGCGAGCAATTAGTTTGAGCCGTATATAGGTCTTACCTGCTCACACATACATACGTGGTTTTGAAGAAAGTAGGCCATTGAGTTTTATCTGGCGGAAATCGTCTTTTCGGTTCGAAATGAAATTTCGCATTGCCGCTGTGTGTGTAACGTGGAAAATGTTGGATTCATTATCATTAATGGCAGTTGCGCTGTAGTTTGGTATTAACGTTTGCGCCTTATGAAGAAAATTAAGGCCCGAAAACTGTGGTTTAGCCTTTTAATTGGGATTTTTAAATAAAGAATAGCCCACTTCTGTCGTAAAGTTTTTAACTTGGATACACCTCGTATATAAACACTCGAAAATTAAAAAAGTTATTGAAGTTTTAAAAATCTTTTTAGTATGACGTCAGAATACAAAGCACTTCTTGGGAATGTCCATCATAAAAGAAATGTAATAATACCGAGTAATCTTTTTAATACCTGTGCTAAAAAAAAAATTGTGAAAATAACTTTATTAATAACAATTTCGTGTTTGGTGTGAGGTAACTGTTGCTTAGTAGTAGGTTTAGCTTTTTTATTACAAATATATTTTTGAATATAACAATTAACTATTTGGTATATTTAATGTATTAGTTTAAACATTATATATTGCACATTTGATTATTACGTATTTCAAGAATTATGTGTTAAATGACGTTGTTTTTAGAATTTTATTAAGCTTTTTAGTGCATGAATGTGTCGTTCTGTTATTGTGAATGTTATTATTTCTCGAATGGAATGGCTGTCACTTTATTCGATTGTCATTTATTTCAATAGACTGACTTTCCACTCCAAGAAATTCAGAAATTATAAATCTTTTATCTATCATCGAAATTATTAAATCTCATTATTTTTGTTTAACTATAGAATGGTGAAATTTTGGTGAATAAAATATTAGAAAATTAGTGTAAAATTGTGAATAAATATTTGCAAATTGAAAATTAGTCGATGAACGATGCTGATTTCCATCATACTTGTCAGGAACGTAAAAGTCATTCAGAAGCTTCTTGTATGAATCACCGCTGCGTCTGATTATTTACTTTACGTGCACTAAAATTCAGTTTTTTTCCTCGCCAACCAAACTGTCCTACATTTTAACGATTTTACTGCACCGCAAACTTTGCTTGCCACATTTTTTCAATGCAACTTCTAAATTGAACTTTTCTCCTCCCGATATAATTAATGCATTGTATATATCACCTTCTTCAATCTTCTCCAACTTGCTTCTTTTTTGCAACGACGCTATTAATATGTCATCGCTTGACTAGAGGTTTCGGGAATCAATTTCATCAAAGGTCCGATAGTCGATTATATTGCGTGATTGATGTCTTTCGTAGACAATGGAATGCAAGTCATGGTGAAATTTCCGAAGGACACAGCGCGGAATGAAAGTGCTGCGTATGGCTTACGCGAGATATCTTGCGCGCTCGCATTGACATTGAAATATTTTACAAGCGAAATATATTGTTGTAATAGAACGAAACTACGTGGCGTATCCGTTTCCAATTCTCCCATTTCGATTATCTATGTTTCTTTCGGATCGTTACGTCACGTCACGACAAAAGTAAATAAGACGAAAATTTCGCATTACGGTCAACGTGTGACGTCAGTTTTACTTTCATAAAGAAAGTTCTTTTTTAAAAGAAACTAGGTTCAGCTCTTACGTAACTCCGATGACTAGAGAGTCTCTCTCTCTCTCTCTCTCTACGCGTTCTTGGAGAAATCATTATTCTTCGTATATAAGAAAGCGAAGTATATATACTACGTCAATCTCTTTATTACATTTTCTGAGATTACTTCTTATTATACCAGCTGTAATTACGTATATTACGCGAAACAATGGGGAGAAAATGGAAATAAATGATACACCTGAACGAGATTCAGCCTCGATTTTCGCGGTCAGCATGCCGCGACTGCTACCCACGCCATATCGTTGTCTACTGTGCCTATACAAAACTATATCCGATGACCATTTTAAACACGTGAACTTGAACAGCCGATGATGAGTAGTATATATGTGCGCACATTAGTATGGCACACAGGTGAGCGAATCGACGCCTGTTCTCTTCTCTCTCATCGCTTCATAATGGGATCACACGTTTTTTGATCGAGGCTTTATTCACGTGTGTATATATTCGTCCACCGATGACACAGACAACTCACTCGCGCGCGCGCGCGTGTATTCTATATTTAGGACTGAATTCACTCGCTCCAGCCGGGCGATCGATCATCGATGTAAACAACACCATTCTTGCCGAAACCTGAAGGCGCGGAAAAATATCGCGAACAATTGCGCAGATAAACGTCGTGGCATTTTCCGAGAAAGCGCACAGAAACTCCACACCACCGGCTGAGGCAATTAATTGGAGAGGAGGGGCGAGATGCGAAAATCGTGACTCCGACGCTGTTCTAATGGCTCTCAGGATCGGTGCATGAATGGCACTACTACCGCAGGTGTGTGTGTGTGTGTGTGCACACGCTGGCATTCACTCCGCTCGGAATTCCGTTTAAGGGCAGAGCGAGCGAGCAGCGATCGACTATTACGTTTCGCAGATACGCGCGCGCGACGCGAGTGCAGTGCAGCCAGCTGCACCGCGATCTCTTGCGAGCGTCGGACTGTGACTCTCTCAATGTCGTGACCGCGACTAGTTTGCGGGTGCGAGTCGTCCCTTCCCGCGATCGGACCGGGCGATCGATTTTTAGGGAACCCGCCGATCGTTACAGTATATAGTCCGCTTTTACGGGAACACTTTTTCAAGAGCAATTACGTGTATGTAGAAGTGCGAATGTATATATAATGTTTGTAAAAGTATATAGGTGTGTTTGCGCGTCGAGGATGGGAGAGAGGAATACGGTTTACGTATAGCCTAAGGGATCGCGCGAATAAGGGGGCATATAGGCGTATTCGCGAGGAAAAACTTGATTCCCTTACTCCTGGGAAAAGTCGGCGGGATATTACAGTTAAACTTGGCAAAGAAAACGTATATAGAGCTATATGTGTAGAGCAAACGAGTTGGAAAGGTTCAGGTTCAAGACGAACTTCCCAACAACTGATGCGTCTGGAGATTCCGCGGGGCTAACGGGTTCTGAAATTTCTTTTAAATTCGCTCGTTTTTGCTCTCCCCCCGACTCTATATGGCGGGTTAGAGCTCCAATCCATCCTGTCCGCCCTTTTTATACTCGCGAGCGGCTAGATTTTACTTTGATTGGATGCTTTTTCCATGGCTTCAGCGGTAATTTAGAAAATATTTTACCGTATAAAGGTTGAGAGTTTGATTTAGGTGGGGTTGTGAAATGCGAGCTTCACGAATGGAAGTTATTGCGTCAGATGATGGTTGAATCCATTAATATTTAGTGTATAGGCAATTCATCAATTACATG
>JAPYZO010004767.1:0-11740 GCA_030522905.1 Torymus flavipes | reverse complement strand
AGAATGTTTTATGGCAACATTGGATTTGAAGGATGCTTATTATTTGATAGCCGTTCATAAATCTCATAGAAAATTTTTAAGATTCCAGTTCGAAGGAAGGTTATACGAATTTACAGTGAGAAGCATATCGCTATAGCGCTATCAAGCTATTTTATAATTAAGGTAGACACTCGCCTCTACCGCTGCCTCCTGGTGCGACTACTATACAAAAGACTGCCGACGTCGTTTTCTGCTTCCAGCTACCGACGCCGCTCCTGCCGCTCTCGCAAACGTGACTTCGTCTGCTACCAATGCTACTCCATGCGCATCGTCCGACGCCTGACCGTCTCTTCTTTGCTTGATGGTGCGGACTGAGGCTTTATGCAACTGGATAAGACATCGAAATTGATTCTAAAATTATCGAAGTTGCGTTAGTGATGAAAATTATTGACGTAACTATTGGCAACCATCAAAAATTTTAGCATCGATTTCGATATCTCATTCAGTTGAATAAAGCCCCTGGTGACTGTTTCGGCTCGTTGCTGTTGAGGTTTCGTCTGCGGCTGGCTTTTCTCTTTCCTCTGTCTTGCTCCCTGCTACTTGGCTACGCTCTCTCGCACTTTCTGACTCGCGAACTATAGTGGCGATGCGTACTGTGTCTGCACTCTATGTGAGGTCAGTGATAACTAACTGGCGATTTCCGAATGCGGGAGCTCCGTGCTCCCTCGCCCCGCATCGCGAATTCTTCTTTCTCTCTCTATCTCTCTGCGAGTCTGCTTTCTCTCTCTTTCTTGCATTGTTGCTGAACCTTGAGAAAATCCCATGTATAAATACAAAATAAATGCGCACACATCAATGTTCACGTACGCGGTGCTGATGGCCTTGAAAAAGTTACTTTTGTCAACGACAAGAGCTCGGCCTACTAGGCGTGCTGCTCCTTACGACTCTCAGTAAGTTCATGAGTCAGCTTGGTTTTTTAGTCGTTTTCCCATATTATTTGTATATGACGCAATTTTTACACAATCAAAATGTATTTCAACATTCTACTTCGTATAATACAATGTTTACGATTGCTAATTGAAGTTCACGGTATACACAATCGAAATTGATACGCGCATATTCTGTACTCATTATGCACTGAAATATATTTTAAACTTTAAAGTCTTGCACTTATGATTTATTATCATGCATTATTATAAAATACGCTAATTATTTTTTTCACTGTGTACTAATTATGCATGAGTATCAATACTACAAATAAAATGATTTGGTGTAAAGCAACTTCTGTAAATTATTGTATATAATTAAATGCTGTATAAGTTTTTACATGTAGAACTTGTACTTGCAGAATACCAGGGGTATCGCATGTTCATAACAACTAACCATTAATTTTAATATTTTTTGGGGCTACCAACTTTTGTATTTTACGAAAGTGGAAATCATATTATAGTGGTTGCAAAAAATCTAAAATCTTTTTCGTTTTAAAACTTGCATCAAACACTAAATAATGTAATTTTTACATTTACCTGTTATTGTCCATAAAAATAGAAAAGTATATATACCGAAGATTCGCATGCAAATTTATAGTCATATTCAAGTCTTTCTAGAATACACAAGCAATTCTGCAATAATCAACTTATTCATTATGGTGGCTAAGATCTCGTATCTACTGTTTCTGGCGGTAGTCATTTTTTGTGCATTGAACGCCGATGCACAAGGTAAGTTACTTATAGTTATCAATGTATCTATAGGTTTCTACTTAATTATTTATTGCAATAGAACACTATTCCACGCTTAAGTAATGTAAAGCATCTATGTAAATAAATGTGTGTGCGTGTGTGTGTGTGTGTGTGTGTGTGTGTGTGTGTGTGTGTGTGTGTGTGTGTGTATGAGTGAGGGCGAGGGTGTAAATACGGTTCTTAAATAAATAGTTTAAATAGAATTATCATAAAATCAAGTACCTATGAGTAAACACTCAGAAAGTAAGCACAATATATTACTGCATGCACGGATGGGTCCACATAGACTAATGTAATATTAATATAATAAATAGTTTAATTATTAATATTAATAAATAGTCTAATTAAACTATTTATTTTAGAACCTATAATATAAAATTAAAAATACCTTATATGTTGTTTAAATGATATACTAACTATACTATTATTTTCAGTTTTGAAAGAGTTTCGGAATAAACAATGTGAGGTAGGAAAAGTTTATTTCGACTGCGTCAATGAATGTATTTGTATTGGCAACTTTAATGTGAACAAGTTTGGACCAATGCTGATGGCGCGTGTCTCGTGCTCTCCCAAAACTTGTGGCGTTCCCGACGATACATCTGACTTTTGGATAAAATAAAATGTGCCCTTTACGTTCACACTCTGAAAACATACAGTCACATCGTGCATGTTTTATATACATATACTCTAAATACTTTTAATACAAGAATAATAACGTCGATGCATTCGTCATTAAAGAAAGTCAAAATAAAAATATAAAAGTTTATACCTATATACAATAAGTCTAATTGTCTTACTACCTCTTTCTTCCTTTCTTTTTATATACTAGTGATGCCTGCATATAAATAATACATGTAAAATAATTTGATCTAATGCAACCTGTGGTAAACTATCAGAAAGTCAAAATAATATTTTAAAAATTTTCTTACCACCTTGTTTTTTCTTCCTTTCTATAAAACTCCAATTTTAATAATGTTTTCTAAACAAGTACCTATTTTCCGCCACCTGGTAAACAGTGTCTCGAGCGGCTTATTTGGAGACTACCGTGTAAAACTTCATTTTGCCCCGGTGGAACGTGTGGAATATAGAAGATAGGAAAAACAGAGACAGAGAGAGGGGCGTGGGTGAGAGAGAAACAGCTAGACCGATGAGTCGGTCGCGACGCAGGACAAACAACGAATTATCCACGTCGGACGGTGGCGAACCACGAAATCCGGTCGTGCAGTCCTTTGTCCCCGCGCGTAGCTTTCCCGTGCGTATATGCGCGCGAGTGGGAGGGCATTGCACTGTAATTGAATAAATATTCATTAGTATAATTAGAGGCGGCGCACGCGGGCACGGCTAGACCAACTTGAACTTCGCGGTCTCGCTCGCTTTTTGGTCGCGGCCCGCCAATACATTCTATTGCGGTTTGTCGGTGAACGCGTTGAACTTCTTGCTGGTGCAAAAAAGGTCAGAGATAATGTGGTAAGTTTCGATTGCTTTAAGTAAATACGCAAGAATTTGGAGCTATTGTTCATTGAATCATTTTATTTTATTTTATGGAATGATGCACACAGTCCGTAAGTATTTTTGTAGAATTTTTAATAATTCGTTTTAAGTGAACAAGCACTTTTTGAATAATACATTTTCTTAGTAATTAGTTAAAACATTTTGGAAGTGCGCTTGGAGTTTAAAAACTTGCCTGGCGGATTTATATGAAATCCCTTATTCTTGGAAAACGTCTAATTAATTAAAGTCATTATCTACTTGAAAAAGACATGTAAACTTAAATGTGTACTTTTGGTTCCGCTTTTTACTCAATTTAGTATTCTCCGAAGTTATATTTGTATTCGTTAATTTTATACGCTTCGTAAACTCTAAAACTGAACAATCAACGTTCAACCAAAAAAATGATGAAGAAAAATACTTTCACGATCCTTTAGCTCCACAAAAGCTCAAAGTTCCACGAAAATAGAACGTTCCGATATGAGTATGCTAAAGAGTGAAGTACTCTGAATCTACATTTAGAAAAATTCCGCCAACTTAATTTATTTCTCGAAGCGCATAAACTTTTTTCAGAAGTACATATATAGATATGTACGCGCAATCGAGAAATTTTTTCCACTCAGAAAGTGGTAAAAAAAAGTGGGCGCGAGAAGCATTCACGAAGGAAAATACGAAGAGGCTCGGCGGGAGAAGCGTAGGTGAAAGAAGGATGTAAGCCTATCGCGTGCTTTTGCAAGCCCATAAATCATCAACCGAGCGCTGCGCCGAGCGCGCGGGCGCAAAGGAAAGATGTCTCGACAGGGAAGAATTTCATAACTTCTTAATTGCACATACCACGCGCCGCGCTCATTTACATTTATATATAGCATTCCGATAGAAGCCCCCGAGAGCTCAGCCTTTACCTTCGCTTCCCTTCCCCTTCTTCTTTTTCTTTCTCGAGTGCAGACGGAAAGCTTCGGGATCTCTATTTTTCTCGGGCTCGGTCCCATTAAGCTACTTTTTTTCTCGCTGGCTTAGTGGCTTCTTATACTCTCTTTCTCTGGCTCGGCCCAGTCGGTATCGATCGAACCCCCTTTCCCCTTTTTCTCGAGTGGTGATTTTCGTACGGCGGATCGCGAGATTCGATAATGAAATACCTTGAATTACCGTTTAAAATTGTTTTTTTTTCGTCGTATTCCCGCTGAATTCATCGTTTAGCATAGCCTTATCTTCCATTTAGTGGTTTTTACTAAACTAATGGTATAATATCTGTTCATTCTATTTATTTATAATTCAAAACCGAAAACATGACATAGGAAATTTATTTTGAAGCTATATACGGAGGAAGTTATGTATAAATATCATTAAAGATAGTAGACAAAAGGTTTCTGCTGATAGCTGCAAACTACTTTTGTTTGACGTTACTTTATTATAATACTACAATATTGTTAAATATTATTCAATGAAAATTATATTCATAAAAAGTTATGTGAAAGACCATTAGCTTAATTTTATTATGCTCATGACATATTTTATTCCAATTTTAACGTAATATTCAAGTTTAAAGTACCGCCCAAAAAAGGAAACAAATGTTTCGTCGTTTCAAACTTTTAAACTTCTACGCTTGGCAATTAAATGAATAGCTCGGATGGAAACGTGCACGGTTTTCTCGTTAAATGTGAAATGACCAACTATTTTAACACACCTCCTGTTTTTCCCACTTTTTTAACTATAATGTAATTATTTTCTTTCTCCATTGCACTAAAAGTAAAAAATGCAATTAAATTAGTAATGTTGTTTATTTTTAAATTTAATATTAAATTGAAATGAACTCATGATCACACATTAGAAAAAAATGCTGCCAATTCATCAGAACATTAGTAGCTGCCTTAAATTTAATCAACCCATTCCGTATTTTTATTGCTATAAATGAGAATTGAGATACGGGATTTAAAATTTTTAAATAGGAATATACATTTGATCATACACTGTTCTTATAACTACTCATTACTACATGATTTGTTTATCTAAAAATTTTAATATTAAACTACCGAGATATATTTTTTTTTAAATACACGTTTAGTTATAGAGCAAAAGAACAGAGACAAAAATTTCGCTCTAACATGTTTTTAACAAACGATGAATTTTTACTATTACAAAGTATCTTCTAGAAGCAAAATTACTATGCCACCTTGTGAATCAGTAAAATATAGTAATAGTTCTAAAAATTACCAGTATTTATAGAAAATTTTACAAGAACTATAGTACATTTCACAAACACTATTACTAAATTTTTCTATATACTTTTTGTAAAATTTGCTGTAAAGTTTGTTAATATTTTAGATTTTTACAGTCTGGTATCGCTTTGCAAAACGATGCATTTTTCCAAAACTTATTAAACATTTTTCTTTAAGTAATAATTAACTTTAGTAACTATTTTATAAGCAGGCATTGTTAATATTCTATACAATATGTAACAAAAAAAGAAACACAATCATTTATTCTTTGTTCAGCGTAAAGTAAAGAAAATTTGGTGGACGAACTTTCTCCGTGATATTAAAAGATTTTTCATCCGAAACTTTCAATGCCCCAAGCGTTTAAGTACTGCGTTACCCTTTGGCGGTGCAAAAATTAGGAAACTTTGTTAATTTGAGGAAAGTTGAAGGAAATACTATCGTCGTAAAAATACATACTTAAAGTTGTCAGTATTTAATTGATTTTAAATCTAATACTTCAATCGCATGATGTTTTACTAAAAACGTTTTTTTTTAAACCAAAATTCTATTCTTCACGAGTTAATTTAATTTTCGATGATTAACCTTGTCTACTTTGGAGTGGTCAATATATCGATCGCCAATCTCAGTTAATGTTGCAGTTAAAATTTCCTGAATATTTGTTAAGAGAGTTTTTAACTTCAAAATGCCCCAATTTAGAAGACTATCGTAGTAAAATAATACTGAATTAATCAAAAGCCTATGAAAAGTATTACACGTATCCAAAATTAATATACACGTACGCAGCTACCAACTCCATTTTTCATGCAATTACACAGGCGGTCAGTGATACATCACTCGAGTCTAATAACTTAATTTCGGGTTGCTAATCGCCATCGCGGTCGTGCTCCCTAAACCAACACAGATCCATCTTTCTCCGCGATGCGGGAAAAAATTTTTTAGACAGCCTGGGGGGGCTTCCATTTACCCCGTCCTTCTCTTTAAACGCTCTCAAAATCCAAGCATCTCGAAGCACGTCTTGCCCTCCCTCCTCCCCTATATATACCTACCTACTCTTGAAGCGCATCTCTCGCATGCCCCGTCTCCATATATCGGCGTGCATGCCGAGCGCGCGTTGCATGCGCGCGTTCACATGAAAGCGCGGCCCGAGGCGCGCAATATAAGTTTAATACGCGCATAACCTCCCTGGATCCAAGGTGCAAGGTTATGCCGCTACTTCCTGATTGGCCGTTGTATATAGAGAGCCCGTGTGTGGAGCGCGCGCGCAGGCAGGCAACTTGTTATTAGCCGACTTTTTGCCGGCGCGTCTATCTCTTAACTCTTCCGTGGGCAGGGAAATTGCACGGGGGAGCGTCTCACTTAGGCGCGCTCTCGGGCTCTATGGTTATTATTATTTATTTCGTGCGATCGCCGATTCATAAATTTCGCTTGCGCCGCCGCGGAGGCTCATTTGAATAATTGCTCGATCGATGGCGATTTGTTTAGCCGATGTGCGCTCGCGCCGAGCGGAGCTCCCTGCGTGTTGACTCTTTTAAATCAATTTGCATAGTTTCCGCTGGGGTGTTTTATAATCCGCGGTATATACAGAGGCAAAGGCGCGCCGACGCCGCGAGGCGCGAGAATTTAATGAGTAATGAGAATTTTGATGGAGCTGACGTGACGGTATAAATAATTCTGATAGTTTATTAGAAAATTTCGTTTGCATCGGGAGAATTTAAACGCATTGAATTTAATGTCACTAATTATATGAATCTTTATCAGTGCCAAGGTATCAAGTACATTAAAATAAATTACTGTGTATAAAGTTAATAATTTATTTTCTTATTATAAATAATTGAAGGTAAATTGGTTAAAATCTTGTGATCTTGAATTTGTTTGGGAAGCTTAATAAAGCAAAAAAAGAGTGTAGTAGTGTAATCAGGAATATTTAATTTGAATTTCCAATTAGAAAGCATCGTGCGTCATTTTTTCATTTTCCAATAATCTAAAATAGAAGTGAAGGTTGTTTGGTTCATAAAACAATATTTCTATATTTTATTTTACTATAATAGTGTTTTATGGATTTAGTAATTTATTTTAAAAAAAAACTTTTATAACTTAGAAAGGTGTTACTTACGAATAGTACATACTTTCTGTTTACACAAATAGTTTGAAAGTTCTTGTTAGCTGGTGAGGTTGTTTTAAAAAATTGAAAATAATGTTTTTCATCTACATTCGTTTTGTTCTTATAACTTACATAAATTTAATGTCCATCATCATTGCTGAAAATAATATAACCAATGTTCTGATCGGATACATTACGCAATTTAAAACGCAACAAATAATTATTTTTACTGATAATAAAAAAAATTATTCATTAAGCGAAAAATTGATTTTCAATAACATCCTGATGAAAAAAACGACGATTACCATTAATATAAAGGATTTACAACTATTTAATGAATTTAATAAAACAACAGATGCAAGGCATCATTGTATACAATCAAAGTTATTGATAATATTTCAACAAGTTTTTCAATTACAAGAAGTAGAATCTGTGTTAAATTTTTATATAAAATCAGTACCACTGCAAATGCGACCAAACTGTCTCATTATTTTCAATGATCTTTTTATAAAAAATAGTTTAATATATGAAAGTTTAAATAATTCCTGGAATAAGCAGTTTGTAGATACGTCAATGATAAACTTAAATGTTATAAAGAGTAAGATATACCCTGAAATTTTTTACTACAATCCTTTTACAAAAAAGTACTGTAAAACACTTTATACTACGAAAACGGATATTTTTCCGGATAAACTTGCATCAATGAACAAATATAAGTTGAAAATACCAGTGACAAAATCTATGAAAATGAATATTACTTCGAGGCAAATAATAATTAAATATGTAGCCTCTAAATTAATGTTCACGATCGACCCACTGGTTAGTAAAAATATGACACCATGTACAGAATTCGAACTCGTAGCACAAGGAAAAGCTAGTGTAACGCCTTTTCCTTATTATGTCACAGAATCACGTCGTCGAAAAGCTACCATAGGAAGGATAATTTCTTTTAAAAAATATGCTGCTCTTTATTCAAATAAAAAGGTGGCAAAAATGAATGAATCGTTCATTATATTTGCACTTTCTATGTTAATTTCTTTAGTGATAATTTTAATTCTACACGGTATATACTATCAAGTAATCAAAAGACGTATGTTTTACGTTTTTGATATTGTAAGACTTCTATTGAATCAAGGCGCACCAAGACAACCTAAAACCATTAGTGGTAGAATAATATTCTGTACTTTTGCTGTTATTTCAATTATTTATTCTTCAACAATTATTGAAAAACTGATGAACTTTATAGTTGTACAAAATCAAGAATCCGACGAATTATTCGAAAATCTGTTCAGTAGTAATAAACGGTTATATGCGCAGTCTAATTTATTGACTCTTTTAGAAACATATTACAATACTTATTTTGGAAGTATTAAAATGAAAATCACAATGTATGAAAGAAAAAGGTATTGTCTTGAGCTGTTACTAGAAGATAATAATGTGATATGTTTTTTATCTTCAGATAGAGCAAAAGCTTATGTAGAACGATACAAAGGGAATGATGGCTCTCCACTGCTAAAAATGTATGAAATTAACATCCTTGCATTAGCGGAAGCATTATATTTTGTAAAAGGTTCTCCATTTGTTACAAAATTTGACACAATTATACAAAAACTAGTTGAATCTGGAATAATTGAAAAATTTGATCGGGAAATTATAACGAAATATATTTTGGAGCCGGTAATACACGTAAAACAGTATACAAGTAACAATCTTGCTATATGGAAGTTACTAATAATATACTTATTAGGTTGCATGATTTCAATTGTTTTTTTCTTTTTTGAGTATGTATGCGAGCCCCACTGATAAAATAAAATATGAATTAAGCGAGTTTTTATATTTTGAACCGTTTGATATACAAGAGTTATTTGAAAAATCACGATCTATTTATAACAAAAATAAACATAGTATTCACAATATAATTACGAAGTTTTCATAGTTAAGTGTCCCTATACAGATAGATAAAAAAATCATTAATTCTTCAAAATACAATGGAAAAAAGAACAAGACCGGGATTTATGCTAAAAAAAATATCCAAATTATTCGAAAGCTGCTTAGTTTATATCATTTATACCAAAACAGAATTTTCTAGATAGGAAATACTTAATTTCAAAAAGACATTTTAAATTGGATTGATGAAAAGGATGCCTTAATTGAATCTGCGATAAAGAAAGACTGGTAAGTATATATTTAAGACACGGAAGTATATATCTAAGAAACTGATAATTGGTCTCTGAAATAAATCAGAATTGTTATAAATGTAAGATATATTCATTCAAGTTATTATTGTTAATGGGGTTAATTAAACTGCTACCGACTGAGTAAATTTAATAATTTTGAGGCTAGGTATTTAAAAAGAAGTATTTCAAATTATATAAAACAAAAAGATAACTGCAATTAGTTTTACAATATTCTACAACTCTATAGAAATTTCAAGTCAAAATAAATTGGTTTTTTGTTTGATCAAAAATTTTATAGCACCTCAAAATTTTGTTGAAAGTTTAAGCAAGAACAAATTGATATTTCGACTTAAACTTTTTATAGAATGATATAGAATATTGTAAAACTTTGCAAAGTTCACTATTCATTTTATATAATTGGAAGTATTTCTTTTTATACAGCCACAAAACTGTTAAATTTACTCGAATGGTAGCATTTTTCGTGAATATATATGACGATGAGTTCCAAGTCAATTAAAATCTGTTATAGATGAATGCTACATAACACAATATTTGTAGAACAGTAACACGCACAACGTCATTTTGCAATGACTCGTTTGGTTGTATCAAAAATTTATAGTAGGATTCGAAGTTTGGAGACACAATTTCCACACATGCGGGATCAATTAGAAAGAGCTCAACGGGTCGGCTGAACGTATGTTTATGGAATGTTCCACACCGAGAGAAAAACGTACGGTATAGAAATAACTATTTGACATAGTAAATAGAAATCTTGTTAAATTTACTGTGTTTTTCAGAAACCTACACTTTAATATTTAAAAGATAACTGTAAGATATTAGTTATATGAATGCGGTTTGTTATGGTAAGTCTCTAATACTTAAAAAAGCAAGAATTTTTGAGTAATTTTTACAGAAACTTTATCGTATTTGTATTTCAATTTATAATTACAGTTAAAAATATGCCGCCATTTAGTATTTTTTATAGTCAGGTTAGTTATATCTTGACTTACAACAGTTACTATATCTTAGGTTTGTACCATTGTCAGACTATTCAGTCTGGTACTTTTATAGTAGTAGAATTGTCTCTGGGTGCAGCTGGGCATTTTTTAATAAGAAAGGCTGGGACCCGAATAGCTAATGAGCGACATCAATGAGAGACCAGGGTCTTATATTCTAAACAATTAATCATTGTGCCCGAGTTTTCATTGCACGTCTTTGGGTTTATAATTCGAAGGGTTCTGGGAATTTTTGGAATTCCATCACACGTGAAAAGTCTTTGTAAGTACTAAATTTGCAGGTGTGAATTTTCAAAATTATAATTGATTTAGTAGAGTTATGTATATATCATATGTTATTGAAATAAGAATCAATAAATGTTTTAAATTAAGAAATAAATCAAAAAGTTTGTTTAAAATACTTTATTATTAACAACTTTAGAATTTTCCAAAAGAATGTTAATAAAAAGAACATCAAAGAATTCCCATTCATACAGTATATTAATGCGCACATATTCACTGGAACTTTTGTTATCAGCAAACAAAAATATCGTCATAAAAACCGAAAAGTACGCATACATACAGCATAAAACGACAGATAAATCTCTTCCTCTTTCATCTACCACTTCTTACGCTTGGCTTCCCTCAACTTTCTGAAAACGATCCCGCAAGCCACTGCCTTCTATTCCCAGCAGACTCTAAATTTCGCTGTACACACATCAGAGCATTTGACTTCCATTTACACGTAAAATCTATCGTTTCAAAGTACAATGCAAGCAGGTCATAGCGTCATAGCCGCCTTCCCAGATTCTTTGCTTGACTCTGAACGATCATATATGTATAACCTGCTGTTCCTGGATCATCTTTTATTTTTCAGAGTTCTTTTTAGATTATTTTTAACATATTTTACGAGGCATAGTTTTCTGGTATGTTCTTATAAAATAAATAATAAAAAAGAAAATAAGACCAGTTATACCTAAAAGAATAAGTATTAAATATCTGTGGCTTCCAGGAATAACGTCTTAACTGCATTATTGTCAAAATT
>JAPYZO010004766.1:0-16355 GCA_030522905.1 Torymus flavipes | reverse complement strand
GCAGCAGTTAGGCCAGTGACCCACATTTTTGGGCAGCCGAGGATCCGTTTACCCGTTCCTCGACTCTCCTCCTCGCTTCTCAAGAGATTCGAGTACATGTATACTGGTGTGCGTGTGTCGTCTTCCTCGTCTCCTCTCTCACTCGATATTGCGCAACGCTCTACTATACTCTCTTCTTCTCGGAAGTGTACCGAGATGGCCGCGCGCGCGACTCTGCAGCACTGCAGGATGTATGTAGGTGCACGCGCGCACGTCACACACACGATCCGCTTATGCATGCGCATAATCTCGTTTTTTCGGCGCGCGATCGAGCGATGCATACCGGGAATCGATCGACCACGAGCATTCAGAATACGTATATATATATATATGTACGCGCCGGTTGTGCAGGTTTAGAGGCGGCTTTTTTTTATAATGCGCGTGTATGCCAGGCGCGCGCGAGCGGTGATGGTGGAAAAAATTAAGGTTTTTGGCGCAGCGTCGTAAAAAAGAAACTTTCCGGTATATCCGAGCGCGCCGCGTTGACGGGTTGAATATAGCCGTGTGTAGTTCGGCTCGCTTGATTGATATATATTGTGATGAGTAATCGCGGCGTTTGAGATTGAGACGAGATTTATTTTATATAGGTCTCGAGTTTGAAATACAATTAAATTTTAAAAATTTCTTTTTTATATATAATGTATATATAGCTTGATCGGTATGTCGTGTAATTTTATATACAGTAAAATCGTTTGAAAACTGAGAATTTCTATAAGCATACGAAAATCTAGAAAAACTTGACAACCAACAGCAGCGCGCGCGCGCAACCTCATTCAACAACCGCGTCCACCTCCCCGCAACCGATTTCCCCCCCTCTTTCGTTCCCTCAATCGAAACAAATCTCGATCCCCCATCGTTCAGCGCAAAAACCTCTCCTCTCTCGACAACCTCCGCGACATTGTCCCAACTCACACACACACACACATACATCCCACATACATCTCTTCTCTCGCGCAAAAATCCCGGCCTCGCAACTTACACACAGACAGTCTTTCTCTCTTGGCTTTCGAGAGCAGCAACAGCAGCAGCAGCAGCAGCAGCGCGGCTCGCGTTTCTCGCCCGCGAAGAAAGTCTTTCACCAGCGAGCTCGAGCATACCTACCTTTCAGGCGGAGGCGCGGGGGGGACGAAGCGGACCCGAGGCTGGTACACTTCTGCGCTGGGTGCCAGCCGCGCGCGCACACAGCCGAGCTCCGTGTGCCACTTACGCGCGCGGCACACTTATTGCGAGCGCGCAGAGCGAGGCAAGCGAGCGAGCGAGTCGATTCAGTGTGTGTGTGTGTGTGTGTGTATGGTGGGTTGAGAGAGAAGGAGGAGGAGAGATATTTTGGTCCTTAATGGATTGATTAATAAGCGATTTTTTTTTATAAAGGAAAGAAAAAATGAAGATTTTGTATGATTGGAGAAATGTCTTCATTTTACTGCATGGAATGGGAAAGATGTGTGGCTGGGTTTCTTCGGCGAAGTTAAGGAATGGGAGTACGGAGGCACGAAACGAGGTTTACAGAAGTATTTTTCCTGCCGAGATTCAGAATTAAGAACTTGTATCATCTGAAGACCTAAAAAGGCTAACGACGAGAGATTATACTTTTGAAAAGGCGTGTTGAGATGCTGGGCGAGGCAGAGATAAATGCAACGACGGAGAAGAATTGTTTTGAATTCTGTTTTTTTGTGATTTTTCTGTTTAGTTTGTTTAGTACAATTGCAATGATATAGAAGTTTATATGTAAATATATGATAAAGTAGATTGTTGTATTACCATTTGTTATAATTGTGTTAGACAATTTCATAGACTTGTGTAAATAAATCACTTGAAAGTATAAAAATCTAAGAATAAATTTAGCCTTTATTTTGTACTCCTTTAAACAAATTTTTTTAAATATCTTCTAACCGCGAAAGTTAATGAACTTCTTTAGAATCTTAAGTAACTTATTTTTAACGTTTTTATTATTATAAGGAGAGACGGATATTTTGTCGTGAAGCATCAGTGATTCGGTAAGCCATTTTCCGCTGTAAACTTTATGTTTTACTTGTACAATAAAAAAATTATTTCAAGAAATAAAGAATAAGATGTAATTGAAATATTTATTTTAGTTTATTATAAAAATTTCCAATTTCCGCGTATAAATCAAAATTAAAATTATCGGCAAACATAATAATTTATGCATTTTTTACAAAGCAATCTAAATTTGCTAAACTAAATTCTTTTAACGCTGGAATCACTCGGAGATTCACTTTTACTTGATATAATTACTATCCTAATAAAAAGATTCCAACCATTAATTTATGCAGAAATTTTACATAAAATTTGATACTCCATTAATTATTAGCATCATAATTAAGGAGACTAGTCAGTTAATAGCTACGAATTAACTTTCAATAACAATAAATAAATAATACAATAAACAAACGAATTCTCATTTACACTAAAACTTACATTTATCTTCAAATTTACAACAAACGACGGGGTGACCCAAATTAAAAAAATGTTAATACTAATTTGAAACTACCGGAGTCATTGCACATATATATGTGGCACCCCTTTAAAATTCCTTATGCGGAATGGAAAGTTGCCTGACGAATTCCGAAATATCGGGCGCTTCTTCTTTCCGTCGTTCCACGCATTTTAAGCTACGATAAATTTAAATTTCAGATGGTTTATTGCTTTCAAAAAGCAGCGCGCGCACGCTGCACCTGAATTCTCGTTTCTATAAATTAAGTCGGCAAGAGTTCTTCCTCGCATCTCTCCTCATTAATAATTATTCGGCTGCGGACGACGACGTCTTTAGAAATTGACCTACGAAAATCAGAGATGAACAGTATAATAAATATAATTGCATATCTGCATAATAAAATATAACCGAAAGAAATACCATCCGTATGAAAATTTTAATTCATCACTAAGGATTAGCATAAACAACGCGTCTCCTGTATTTAAAAAGAAAAAGACAGCATAAAAAACATACTTTGTAAAACACTAAAAAAACACAATATTTTATTTTTATGAGAATTTTGAACCGAAGCCTATATTAAAAATCGCCCGAAGAATTCGGAAACGAATTTCGCACAAAACACAGTTATCCTATTACGTTAAAATTATCAAAATTATACTCCGGCTTCTCTTCCTAACTCGAAAGAAACAACACACACACACACACACACACCCACATATACAGATGTTCAGAACGAGGTTCACACATTACCTACTTATTTGGAATTTCACGGCGTTTGCTCTCGTGGCAAAGTTCTCAGCCTCGAGTGTATAGAATAGCGATGCGCATGCATCTCTCGCGAGCTGCGCTGCAATTTCGCACGAGATCTCGCGAAATCGAGGATACGTATGTGCAATACACCCATACGTGCAGTGCGTCAAATTAAAAGGATATAGGTACAGCATTGCTGCGGGGGTAAGTCAAGTTCAAGGCGGACGAAGCTCGACATATTATCTTCTACTCTAATTATTTCCTCGAACCCCAAAATACCGCACACTATTCTCAGCCTTTCGTTTAATCCCGTCAGATATTTATCTTCCCAGTACTTCAAAGAACTCGCTTAATTTCGCACTGAGTAAATACACCCAAGAGTGAGAGAGAGAGAGACTGAACGAAATCTCCGAGCGGCAAACAACGATTAAGGAAATGGAGTGCAGCAGCGGAATACACGAGGCGATTGTGTGTTCTATATATTATACGTTAATCGCCGCTTAGAAGCGTGGAAGGATCGCCGGGGCTAATGACGCACATAATGCAGCGTCTCGGCGAAAAATTCTCTCTCTCCCTGGAGATCCGAGAGAGAGAGAGATATCGGTGTAAGCGTACCAAGAGAGATAGAGTACGCGTCGGCGCAGCGCTCACCCACGTAAAGACGTATACGTATATATGTATATACATAGTGGTGACGGTGAGTACACTTGAACTTGGGGGATTAGGTCGAGGATTTCCGGCGAACAGCTTATACGCGGAGATCGGTTTGGCAAACGCTGCGGCGGTTTTAAGGAATGATTGGTATGAGCGATATTACGGTATACTCGGAAAAAGGATTTGCGTGCGATTCGGGAAAAATGATGTATTTTGAGGGAAAATAGACAATAATAACCGCATATTATAAACTTTCTATATAATCTTTTTACTGTATTTTAATATCGCTATGTAACTCGTCTATGTCTTTTTGATTTACAAAAAGTTTTTTCGGAAGCGTTCTATTATTCATATACATTTAATGGCTCACATTAATATTACATTTATATGAGAGCCAAGGTACGAGCCATTGTTTTTCAAATCGCAATTTAACGTTCTATCACAGAAGCCTTTACGTTCCGAGTGTTGCATTCTTCAATTGCACGAATCAGATCACGGAGAAAGTTCAATCTAATAATTGCTATTACAATTTCCACGTTCTTTTTATATTTCTTCCATATAATAGCTATTCAGAAAGTATCGGTTACAATCTTTAATTTATTGTAAAATATAAAGCTGCATTATACTGGTTCAAAAGTTTGTCCACTAAATCCAACTTAAAAAATAAAACAACAATTTTCAAATGACGAAATATTGTTAATATCACACGATGATCTGGTAGTACACGTGAAAGCACTATATTTCCTTCCAAATCTTTTCCTCTTGGAATCTTCTTCAAATACACTCGAAATCTAAATCCAAACCTCAAATCACCATTATCTCCTCTATACCCGGACAAAATCTCAATCCTTATCCCACCACGTTACCTCACCCTTCAAAAATCGTCATCTTCCCCACCCGCAAACCTCTTCTATACCCACACAGATCTAACACCCGACCTACATCCCGCGGCTGAAAAAAAAGACGAGGGAACCCACCACCACCTCCGATCTCCCCATTGTCTTACGTCCACAGCGTATATAACCCACCACACGACCACCACTATATACGACCACTTCTCTCTCTCTCCTTTCCGCGTCTTCCTTCTTTCTCTTTCATCCGCGTCTCTCGCTCGCGCGCGGGACCTTGTTTCGTGACCCACATTCGCGAGCAAGGCCGTTAACACTGCGCGCTGCGAGTAGCAGCAGCTCTCCTGCTGTGGCTGCGGGCTCCATCGCGCGAGAGTATATATAGGTATATAGTGAGCGAGCTTGTCGGGCCCCCATTAGATTATACGTAGAGAGAAAGAGAAGAGTATGCTGTGGGTAGGGTTTATGGGCGCGAGCGTACGGCGAGTGAGTTGAAAAATCTCTGGTGGATGGGAGGAGAGCAGTGCAGGTGGGTGGGATGTTATATATAGGTGGGATTATGTACAGTGTGGTGGCGGTTTTTGGTATGCTGAAGTGTGATGGTAGGCAGTAGGATTTTTAATAATTTCAGGTGTAAAGTATACGAGGCAGTTTATTTGCCGTATTTCATGTACGGATAATAAACTATTTATACATTTTTTCAGTATATAAATTTGCAATCTTGGTATAGCAGAGAAAATCGAGCGCAATTTCATTAAGCGGATCAAAGACTAAACCACTATACCACATTTAAAATAAAAATTGTAAAATATAATAGAGCCCAGCATTTAAAAATGTAAAAAAAAAAACGCTAATCTACAGTTATACACATCACCACTGCAACGAAACCACATAAACAGAAACTTGTACACAATACACAACCCATTATCCCCATTTCTATATAGAAAATATATATATATCCAGCCTCAGTTATACAATAACTCACTATACCGATCTCTCACTCCAGCAAACTACATATACATACACGTTCTCAGCGTGCTAACTATCCTCTACATCACGTCTCGCGGGGCGCACAATATCCTCTCTCTCTAGCGGCCGGCGAGTTGGCTTTTCCCCCCGACATCGTCGCCGCGGCGAGGAGTCATCCTTTATGTAAGATGTTTACGAATCGCTATGGTACTCGCGTGTATTCGCGTATCAGGGGGAAAGGGGCCCCCATAAGTTTTGCATCTCACTTGCGCGCGACGTGCGCGCACACATGGCGCGGGCGGGCGGTTAGTAGGCCGCGGAAATGGGTGCGCGCGAGCGCTACTTCGAGAGATGTGTGTGTGTGTGTGTGTATGTGTGGGTATATGAGCACTTGCATTACGGGTATTTTCCTTTCGTTCGAAATTTCCAGTTTTGCGCATGAGTTTACGAGGAGCATGTGTGTGTGCGTGTGCATACATGATGATTATGATGATTTGCGTGGTCGCGTGGGGCACGGTTATGAGCATGGGTGAGCTTTGTGAGGTGACGATGGCGCCTTTTTAGATTTTTTTTGTGGGTTTGGTGAGAGGTCTGATCGATGATTTTTGGAGATTTTTTTTTTGTAATTTTTGGAAATTTATTGTTGTATAGTTTATGTCGTATTATATATTTGATATTAGCTTTTCAAAATTGGAAAATACTATATAGAAAAACGTTTTATTTTATATGTTGTAGATAAGAACAATTTTAATTGGAAATCATTAATTTGCCGTATAATTGGTATAACTCCGAAATAAAAGTGGATTAACGTATTTAAACGGTATTAGCATTTTTAATTATCCTTAAAACACTTTCTTTTTTAATACTTCTATATGAGGTCAATTGTGAATTTATTATGTTCGGGGTATAATTCCATAAGAATATTCCAGAACTAGAAAGATTCGCTTTTTAAAGCTACCAAAATTTGTTCCCATCCTCGTTTCGGAGCGAATACCGCAATTAGGGTCCAAAATATAGGACGTCTTTTTTGCCTCTTTTTTTGTCACTTCCAATATCTCTCAAGCTATATGATTAGCTCTCCGTACCCTTTAATTTTGATTTTTCTAAAAAAAATTTAGTGAACGCGAACGTTCGTTTTTGTCGATTTTGACGCTGGACGATGTACATCTTTTTTATTTGAATAAAATATTACCACAATGACAATGTTAATTACTAAATCGTATACAGCCAAACAATGTATTATGAACATCAAATCATTAAAATCTTATCAAGTTATTAAATCATCAGTAAATAGGTATTCGCACGAAAAAATAAATAATATTTCTTACTAAAATTTTCCTCGAAAATCAAAACTCCAACTTACATCACAACTGGCCATCCCCTCGCCAAACCTTTCCCCCAACCCCCCACGAACCAACCACCCCCCGCAACCCGAAAAAGTTCCACACCAGTCAAAACAACATCAACAGGTGCGCGCGCTCTTCCACAATCCGGCACCTTGTCGCCTGCCAAAGTAAAAAGCGGCTGTGACGCAGGCGGCGATGGCATATACGCACGCGCGCGGCGCTCAACACAGCAGCAGCGGCGATATACCTTGATCTTGACACGATGCAAGGCCCGCGCTGCGATCTCTCTCGCACGCGAGTACGCGCCCTTCCACTACCTACGGCGAGCTTCCACCTCCACACGCCGTTCCCACGACGACTTTCTATCATTCGCGTTCCGCGTTCTAGCTTGCAAATAGCCAGCCGACGAGCGAGCTGAGAGCGCCGTGTATATGAGTTTTATTATACTTATACGTTGGTGTGGCTATTGTGCGGAAGATGTGTGTATGTGTGTGTGGATTACGAGGCTTTTGGGTTGAAAATTTCTAGATAAAAGGTTGATTTTAACGTAATAGAGCGCGTTTATGAACGATTTGTTATAATTTCTAAACAAATGCATTTATGTTATTAACTGCTTTCAAAGTCATGTTGGGTGCACAAAGCCTTTATGAAGATTCTGTACTTGAATAAATGCATATAATAAGCTTTTGTATTTATTATACGCTTTTGTTATTGGCAGTTTTTTTTTAATGAAACGCTAAATAAATAAACGTGTGCGCAGCGTAATTTTGCTTAACTACAAGGTTGTAATTTATTTAGCAAGGATAAGGACGACGAATCATAAGAAATAAATATTCAAGGTTTATAGTTTTCTTCAACTATTTCAGCAATTGGGTATATAGATTTTAGTTTTAAGGTAGATTCTTATGTTTCTTCCATACAATAAAACATACAATGAACAATCAAATTTTTATAATATAAAGGGTGAAGTATCGTTAAGGAACCAGTTTTTCATTTAACTTTGAGACTATGAAACCCATTAATGATCACTTTTGTAATAAATAAAATATATAGGTATATTTTTTTTAAGTTTCATACGTTATGAATATTGTTTGATATCATATGATTTTTCCGCTAAAAGAAAGATGAAAAATGATCGCCAACAAGATTTAATTAATGTGAATGTAAGTTCTTAATATTATTAACTTATTAATTATTAGTCGAAAACTGGTACCGTAACGGTACCGGTAGTATTTTTAATATGAGAACCACAGACGTTAAAAGTAAAAATAATAAGCTGTTTATTAAGTACCAGCTTTATCATAAAATACAGTATACTGGTATAAATGTAGGATTACTTTTTAAACATGAAATATTTTATATCTGCATAATTAAATTTTTTCATTTATTTACTAAAATATTATTTATCTTAAAAAGCTTTTAATTAAATTATACTTGAAAACATTTTATTTATTACATTTGAGCCTGAAATTTATAATTATTTCATTAAACTTATATGTAAAGCCAATAATATAATCTAAATATTTCAACGGTTATTAAATTCTTACTTCACGGAAAAACAATTTTTTTGTTTCGTAAATACTTTTATATATTGTAGAGTAAACTAAGCAGGTAGAGAAACTTTCTGAAGTAATTACAGGTAGGACGATAGCCGTGTTTAGTACTGCCATCTTTAAGGAATCGTTGCAACTACGAAATGTTCGGATGTGAAGCTCTCGCCTCTCATGCTCATCTTACATTCTTACCTGGCGATCTCCAACTTTCAGTTACGTTTACCATCATACGATAACCAACGTTTTGAACGGCGCTGCGACGCATGGATTTAATTTTATTGGTTGATAATTTTTTAAATAAATATATAAGAGTGGTATTTACAATAATTATGTATGTTTGCCTGATAATTTTAAAAATATTTTTATTTAAATAAAGAAATCTATATAAAAAGTATTCAATCAATTCAATGTATTTTATTGTTGTCCTTGAATTTTGAGATATCATTATGAATATGTTCTTATGCGTGAAAAAATGTGAGATTTAAAATATCTAAGACAGCTTTTATCACTTAACTCTCATTAAAGGCATTTCATATAATGCTCTATAATTGTCACATTTTTATTAAACTGACTGGTTTAGTCCAGATATCTACGCCATATTCCAGTATATTATTTTATTATCAGTGGACATTTAATGTGTATCTTTTGCTTTCTTATAAAGAGAAAGCTTTGTAACGGTGAAATTTTTCGACTCCCAGATTTCGATAATTTTTTATATTTCTGAGCTCTCTGAGTCGAAATATGTTTTTTCTAGGAAATGTCTGTGTATATGTATGTATGTGTATAATAAATTTGTCCACGGCATAACTCGAAATTGGCCTGAGATATCAAGTTTATCTTTGGCAGGTAGATGAGGTTTATTTTGAAGTTGTGCCAGTTCAATTATATAGTTGATTGGGTAATATTAAGTATTTAAAAAATAAAAAATAAAAACATCGAAAAATCGAATTTTTTTTGTCTCCGGGTTTGGATATCGGTTGAAAGTAGATCCATTTTCTGAAAACTTAAAATTTCCTATCAATCCATATTTTTGTCGGCCCGATCGGATAATATTAAATTGGTTGTTGCTTGATACTTCAAGTTTTTTTTTACTTTTATAGAGTCAAATTAGAAAGCATTTTTTTTCTGTTAAAGATTATCAATTTGAAATGTATTGCAAATATTTGTGCTTTGGAAAAGGGTGTAAAGTAAAACGCATGTGAAGTATAATTTAATAATAGTTTATTATCCTTAACGAATCATAGTTCGCACCATGTTTGATTCAATAAAAAGCCCTTTCCACTGATCCACCAGTCGAAAATTACTCATTCGGGCCGTATATATCATAGTTGTACATACATTGAATAATCCATATATATATACACGTGAAAATACTTCTTACATCGGAATTGTTTTCGTAATACTACAGCATTTGTGGAGACGGTGAAAATTATACATTAATACGCTAGAAACGTCCCTCGTTTTTTCGTCTATTGTATAGGTAAATTTATACGCCGAGTTATATTTAAATCAGCATTTTCGCGAGTGTTTTGGTGATGTATCGTAATGGCCGTGGGAAATTTTACCCGATGATGGTTTAATACATTACTAAATATACTTAATTGTCACAAAAGTAGTTTAAGATTTTCACATAAATTTGATCGTTTCGTTTCCTACAAACTATCCAATACATTAAGACAATTACTTAAGACAATTTCTTAATACATTTTTTATAAGTTTTAAGATTTTTTTCACACAAATCTATACCTTAACGCGCCTTAATGCCTAATTCATTCATTTTCAAATAAAAAATTTCTTATAACTTTTATCTAAAACATTGATACATGAGCATAAAATTTTAATATAAATATATATATATATATATATATATATTGCATTGCAATATCACAATAAAAAAAACCTGCGTAATTTTAATACACATCTGCAATAAAAATAAAATTGGAATTTCGCACATGCTCATGCATATAAAACAAAACGTCTTACACGACATAAAATTTGCGTACTTAAAACAATATCACATGTTCCAATTGGATTCAACACAGAATTTGACCTCATTTTCAGCAGCCGTGCAAGTCTCATAACGAATAACAAATTGAATTAACAGTTACGAAAATATCCAAACACTTTTGCAACAGTAGCCTAAATTTTGATACTTTAACAGTACGATTCTACGAGTACAGTGTTTCCACTCGCAACCTTAACAGATCCTAATAGAGAGAAAAAATTACTTTTCGACGATCGAAAAATTTAATGGGCGATGATACTTTTAGTTTGTCTTACACAGAGTAAAGTCGATCTAATGATAAATGTCTTCCTACTACACACCGAGAAAAGTACATGAATTTGCATTCACATTGGTCGTACTATTAGTATATTTCGGGCTTGTGTCGTTGACTAACCGTAGAATTTCGTCACGAATACTATATAATAATCTTCATTTAGCATAAATTAACAACAAAAAAGTTAATCTCTAAACTAACTACAACCTCGACTCGTACATGTACAATAAACGCTATTCACATGCTTAAAAACGTCGCAGTCAAATCGATTCCCGTTTATTTCTCTCCTTCTCTCTCACTCTTTCTCTCTCTCTAAACATTTCAGAGTGAAATTCAAGTCTTAAAGCGTCCCACGCTCCGCCTACCCACGAGCGGCTACACATTAAACACGTTCAAAGAATAGCGAAAAAGTACGCAAACTATTAACACAATTAAATAATTGTTTTGGTATTACGTCATGCTACGTTACACGATAAACTCTATACGCATACGTCGAGTTCGAAATAACACTTGTTGGTATATCAATGCCTCTACAAACAAGGACACACATATATATCGACAATCATTCTCTTCTACACGCTTTCATTCGTCAAGCCTGGACGCTTTTCATCCCCTCTAAAAGCATCACACCAAATGTATATACATAAATATATACCCGCATACTCCGACACACATACACACACTCATACACACCGTTCGTGGAAACTTGAAATTTCACTCCAAAGCACTTTTGACGAGATTCATTCAAAGTTCTTCTTTTTCGCTAAACACTCAGTCGTCGCAGTTTTCTACACCTGCTATTCTCTATATATAATATGTGTGTGTACCGGATCGTCTACGTCTTCGCGCGTGCGCGTGTGTGACAACACGGTTGGACCCGCAGTCTAACCATCAGCACACATGCACACCACCGTGACGCTAAGGAAGCCAAGAAGGAAAGGAAGAAGCAACTAATCCTCGGACTGCGCTCTTCAGACGGTGACACCTTGCTGGGCGAGGAGCCGCTTCCTCTGCATCAAACTCGGCGACTCGCCGTCTATCTCCGGCTTGTTCACCGTCGACTTCAGAGACTCCAGACAGGACGTCGTCGACACTCGCATAGCCTTCGAGCTTCTCAACGAGGCGTTCGCCAGCTTCTTGATAGTCTCAGATATCGGACACTTGATGAACTCGGCCTTCTCCGACACGCTGTTATGCTCGGTGCCGTTCACCTTCACCACCACTACCTCTCCGCTCGTCTCGTTATTATTCTTCTCCTGCGCCTCCTTCTCCATCTCCTCCTTTCTGCACTTCAGTTCCGTCCTGTCCATCGAGCTCTTCGGCGAAGCCTCGACGTATCCGCTCTCGTCGCTATCGGCTTCCTCCTCGTCCAGCGACCCTAACGTGTGAAACACGGCAGTCGGCGTCGTTGTCGTTGTCGTCGTAGTCGTCGTGACGGTGACGGTCATGGGGTTCTTCGTGCTCGCATCCTCGTCGTCGTCGGCTGTCAGAAGACAACCGGTGTCGACCTCGTCTCTGGTACAAGAGCCGCGTCGACCGCCGACGTACTTCCGCATGTCGTCTCGCCTCGCTATCAGAGCAGCGTAACTGTCGTTCTGCAGAAAAAAAGAGCAGCTCGTTAGTGCTGGTACATATGGCTAATTAACGCGAGCGCACGCGTGCGGTGTGCGGCTGGTTATGAAAGAGAAATGCGAAAAATTGTTTGCTTCGCGCAGGATCCAGTTACGTGATTTGTTAAAGAAGAAAAGAAAAATGGTTTTTGAAAAAAAAAACAACAACAAGTTTTCATTCATCAAAGTATACTTTTGCCTTTTTCTATGCTGGCTTTGTACTATTTATAACTACCTCGTGCAGTCGAAATAGTATAAACGCCCGTTTACTACATATATATCCTTGAAGACGATTTGTTTACCGAACATCATGAATAGTCCATCCATCATATCTTTATGTTTTCGTTTCCTCTTTATCAAATCACGCTATACATTTTTAGAATCTCTTTGATGGCCGTGTGCCACTCAAAACGATATTTGTTCCGATAGATCAATCATCGAAATATCTTTTCGTTCGAGAATTATGAACTATTAAGGAAGCCATTATAGAGCGTTTTTGGTGAACTTGGCAGAAGGCACGTATTCAAACTTATGAAAGCATTTAAACCAGTGATAATTATATAAAGTTAATGCTACTACTCCGAAGTTATATGAGAGCTCAGGTGAAGCATCGAAATTTAGATCAATAATAATAATCGTTGTACTAAACACTCTATTTAAATGACTATATAGCTCAATCAATTTTAGCTTTTAAAATATATACATTTAAATGAACTTAATTACATTTAAACAGTCCAAACATGTTATACTGGACTTTGTTTTCCATGCGCTATATTCAATTTTTGAACTAAAACCCAATCTCACCTGAATTCTCGCAGGCGACTGTCCGCCGGTACACGAGCTCCTCGGGCTCTCCCCATGCGGCCTGAAATCGACAATCTCATCGAGATCCTCGACGTCCTCGAAGTCAAAGAAATTCCCGTCGTTCGGGCCGCTCGTCGCGTTCGAATCCTCGATCAACATCATTCGATGGTCCTCTTCCTCGTCCTCCAGCGACTCTTCACCGGAGAGGCTGTTGTTGCCACCGCCAGTACTGACGAGCTGCTTACGACTGCGCGTGCGCGCCTGTCTGCTGGTCCGCCTGCGGAAACGCGGACTGCCCGCGCACGTCATGAAGTTCGGCGAGCCCTCGGAATTACGTCTCGGGCCCGCGTGGTGGCTGTTGGGACTGCACAGTGGTGGTGTCGTCGATAAAGGTGGATTGCTCGTCATTGCCGCTGTTAGGGCCTTGCCGGTTATCGTACGTTGGCCTGCAGAAAGAGACAAGTTTTCGTTGTAGGGAGATGATATTTTGGAAATTGTATATTATCGATTGGTCGGGGGAATTTTAATGTATGTAGAGCTGCACAGCTTGCTTTTATTAGTTCGGACAAACTTTCTATTTTACTACCGTGGTAGCCTCGAAAGCAGTATTCAAAGTTCGGAGGGAATAAGAATGAGCGTAGTTCGAAATTTTTGTTTAAATTTCGCGGGCATTAAAGTATACAAGAATGCGCGGCCGCGAGATTTCAGAGCAAGTAAGATATTTGTAAACAGTTTTCATCGGTCACAGTCCATTTAACCAATTCATCCTGTGTGTGTGTGTGAGCAGCAAAACTTTTTATGGAGATTTTTCAGAGATTGCGCGGGAATATTCCGAATAAACGGAGAGAAAAACTGGGTCAACGAATATTCTTGCAACAATTGTTCTTGCCATGTTCTTCCAAACACATATTAAACTTGAAATTTAGAATAAAGAAATTCGAAAAGTAAGCTACGGTACACGTGTTTCATATACGAAACACGGTTTGTATGCTAATTCTTAAAATGAAAATTCGGTGAATTCAAATTGTTTACTTTCACAATCTAATATATCCAAACTTTAATAAAAAAAAAACTTTCTATTTATTTTTACAACCCTTTCATAAGTTTAAAATTCTCTGAAAGAAAATCAGCGCCACTCACCGTTAAGCAAATCGGGCTCATTTGGCAGATGGGAATCCTCGCTGCTCGACACTCTCTCCTCGCTGTTAGCAGTGCTGGCAGTCTCGCAGCCACTCGAAATGCTCCCGTTTTCGTCGGACGATTCTCTGTGATGCAGAGCTTCCAAGAGCCTCGCCAGCCTCCAGCTCTCGTGTTCCTGCCAGCTCTGGGCGACGTGCTCGAGCGAGGCGAGCTCCTCGAGGAACCGCTGCTGCTCGATCTCCTCGGCCACTGCGTCCTCCTCGATGGCCGACAATTTCGGCGCGCTTTTCGAGCGCTCGAGTGGCGGACGGTAGTTCGAGCCTCCCGTGCTTAACAGGATCTTGCGACGGGGTAGCGATGGGTTCTCGTATACTGCGTTTGCCAGCGATAACCTGGAATGATGATGGTTCGTTAGAAAGATATGTGCGTGGTGATTGATGGCAGGAGAAGAGGTTGCAAAAATTATGCAGGAAGTGCGTGTGCGACGCTGCTGGTAATCTTTACGAGGAAGAAAGAACGCGGCAGTGTATAGATAAAGATTAATATGATTCATAGAACAAAGAAAAGGAGGAAATTCGCGATAGTTGCGTCGTTGTTGTATGCACGAGTAGAGGTGCTATGGTGATTTGCATTTTGAGGATATATTATGTAAATGTAGATTAGCTTTATTGCTCAGATTGCGGAAAGGTCAAACTTTACGAGCAATATAAATAATCTTTGCGACATATTGTGGATGCATTGTGTCGTTACTTCGTCGCGCGAGTTAAATTATAAATACCCTCGTAATATGTAAGAATTATTTTCTACGTTTGAAAGGTAATTTAAAAAATCCTGTTAATTTAATAAAGTGCCACTTGAACAATAATCTATTGAACTCTGGCGTTACATAATATAACAACCAGTTTTCTATTGTAATACTTCACGGACTAATTATCATAGTTTTGAAAAAGATTATTGAAATCCAATATACTCTCGACAGGTTAATATACGAAAAAACACGTTTATTTTTCTCCTAACACATTACATAATATACCGGAAGTTTCTCTTTTTGACCGGCTAATTATATCATTTTTTTTTTCAGATATAAGTGAAATCGTAGAAAGTTATTGAAAATGAAAGTTCCGCGCGACGATATAAGATATTATGTGACTTTGATGATTCATCTTCAATTAATTAACAAGGCATTTAGGAAAGTATGAAGTATAACTATCGCTCAAATCGTCCGTATATGAAAGGGGTAACTGTGGCAATCTTTCTCTCGGCTACGAATCTGCTAATGATACTTTGAAAAGTCACTCTCCGCGCAAAGTGTTATTTCATTACGTATATATTTGCTTTTAAGTGTGTAAACAAGGAAGCAGAAAGCACTTTAATTAACGTATCAAATAACTTGGATATCTTTATGAACGCTGTATTTAAGAACATTATAAATTATCACGAAATCCGCGTGTATATTTGCATGTAAATAATGTAATTTACCAAAATGTATTCGAGCTATTTTCCTGCTGAACACGGAAAAATTATCCGCTTCGATATCTGATAGCCCTTCTGTACATTATTCTATACCTATAAATGCATTTGAGGAATCCGGCACTCAATTGATTGAGATTTTTATTCAATTATCCGCAGGCTTAAATAGACAGCTGTACGGAAACAGGTTTGGTCTCGGAATTTTTTTTATATATAAATACAGACCTACGTAATCCGTGATACGTGAGCATTTGCCGATAGGCGTATATACATATACATATTTAAATTGGGCCTCGCCGCATAATTTTCGTGAAAAAGTTACTTATTCCGTGTTCCTCTTTCTCGGCGACCCCGATAAAGCCCATTTAGCGCTGATGTATAATTTATCTCGACACCCGCGGCGGCCACTAATAATGAGCAATTTGAAGAAATGGCTGTTAA
>JAPYZO010004765.1:0-10925 GCA_030522905.1 Torymus flavipes | reverse complement strand
TTATTATTATTAGATAGGATATTATTACAATATTACTACAAAACTATTATTTTGTTATTATTGTTATTATTATCGCCAATTAAATATATGTATATGAAAACCAATATTATATAATCAAAATAACAACTTAAACTGTTTTAAAAAAGAAGAAATTTAAGAAAGATAGAAACTTTAAACTGTTTGGCACTATTAGTTAAAAACTGCACTGTATTAAAGCATAAAAAAAAAAATTTCACGAAACGACACACGTCGGTCACTACTTGCAACACAAGCTTTACAACAACAAAAAAGATAGCACTATTTTCGCAGCTAAAGCTCCAAACAACCTCAGCCTCACACTCATCGGCATAAATCAAAACTCTGGCTCGCGCATACGAGACGCATACACACGCACCGTACAAAACTTAAATCCCGCACTAATGTAGCGCGAAACTTTCCACGTGCGAGAGCGCATTATATACGCGCGCACCATTCACACGTCCGCAAATATCGCCCTCGAAGAAAGCCACCGCCACCGCCGCGAGAAACGAGCTCACCTCGCGCGCGTCTGGCAGCGCGCCCGCGATATTACGCGCACGCACAATACACGCGTACCTATATGCGCGCGAAATCCGAGTAGAGAGACGCGCTCGTGGAAAAATATATAGTGGGAGGAGGTGGAGGGATTGGGCATCGAGTGAGCGAAAGCTCGCTAGGCGAGAAGAGAAAAAGAAGAGTTATTACGCGGAAGCTTGACGGTTTTGAAGTTGTTAGGTATATAGGGCGGATACGTTGGCGCGCTTGCTTTTTTAATGGAGGAAGTTGTTTTTTGGGGAGAGGAGGTAGTAGTTTTTTTTGGGAGAAAGAAGTGGCGTTAAATGTTGGTTTGTTTGGGCGAGTGACGTTGTTGATGACACGGGAAAGTATAAAAAGTAAATTTAGACGGTAAATAAAAATGGGTTCCTGATAGCCGTTGAATCAGAGGGTATTTTAGAAATGCTATTCCTGGATCGATTTAATTTAGATGCACGGACAAAACTTGGATACAAAAGATAAACAGATTGGAAAAATCTGAAACTAATGAAAGAGCATAAAGCATAGGCGTATATTTAATAGCATAAAATAAAAACTTGTGAAATAAAATTTTCATTTCAATAATATATTTTTAATATTTATTTCGTCTAAAACTTAATAGATATAGTACGAAGCGTTATATAATAACATTAATCAAATTATAAGTAAAAACTGCAGTAAATTAAGAATACTACAATACAAAGGCAACCAAACTTTCTTACACTCCAAAACTCCGAAACCCCAAAAAAAATCCCACCACCCTTTTTCGCCGGAGCTCCGCTTCACCCCAGCCCGGCGACTTCCAGAATCTTCATCTCGCGCCGGGAAACCTGGCACGCGTCAAAGTATCACTTTTCCTCGACTCTGCCAAAAATCTCTCCTATACATATACCTTCGCTGCGCGTCTCGTCTCTCACGAACCGTTGCCGCTTCTCTCCGCGTATATAAAGGTATACCCAGGAGATAGCGGCAGCCGGCAGTTGGCGCTGCGCTCGAACCGGCTGTGCCGCTGCTTGGGGGCCGACAGGTGTCCGCGGCAGCTTGGCTCGCACGCGCTCTCAGTGTCGCGGCGGCCGCTCGCGAGGTTAGAGGCGCACACCGTGTTGCGCGCGCACCCACGCTTATACCATAGAGACACAATATACACACATACTTACGTCGTCCTAATATTACACAGTCTGTCGTATATCGAGGAAGAAGTATACTTACAAGCGTGTTTTTTTTTTATTTTTCCTCCCTTTGGTTCCTTTGGAAAAACGGTGCGCGTCGGTTGTGTGACCCACGACGACTGTTACAAATGCATGTATTATATAGTGTTGTTGCAAGGTGATATCATACACCACGGTGTCTATATAGTTACGTATATAGGAGAGAGAAAGAGCCGGTTGGTGGTGGTGAGTGTGCCTTTGTCTCCCGTGCCGCGGAGAGTGAACGCTGTGCTGCAGCGCGCACAGAGAGAGAGAGGAGAGTGCAGCCGCTGCACTGCAGAGAGGAGGAACGAGAGGAAAAGTGTCGCCAGCGCGCGCGCAGCGCATAGGGCGCAGACTCCGGCCGGCGCGCCGCCGCTGCGCGTGCTCCGAGCGCAGGGTAATTTTCACTCACACCTATACCTATACCTACCATGGGAGGGAGCGAGAGGGATAGAGAGAAAGAGGAGAGAAGGATAGCGGTTAATGCGCAGGCTCCGATTTTCTCTCTCGCTCTCGCTCTCGCCTTTTGTCCCTCTGATGTCTGTTGCGTCGTGTGTGCCTCGACGGATATATCTGTGTGGGTGAATACAGTAGATGGATGTGCGTGTGCTGCTCGCCACAGGTGTGCGTACGTACGCCGGGTTTGTTTACCCCGGAGGAAAGGTTAGGTGGCGATGGTCAGTGGATGTGCTCTTTTTTCGGTTTCGGAGTCGGAGCGGGAACTGGAAAAGACTGAAGTTCAAATGGCAGAGGATCTTAAAAAAATGACAAAAAATATGTAGTGGTTTTTTATTTGTTTGTAATATAGTGAAAGATGATTCAGTTTAATATTTAGTATTGTTCAATAAGGTTCAATACGATTTCCTACACTAATAATGACGAACTGATAGGAAATTATACATTTACTTGCATATGAAAAATCACTGTATACTGTTGAGTGATGAAAAATCATTATACTTACTTTATCAATTCAACTATCAAGCTAATTTTTTTTAAATACGAGAATATCATCCTGATACCCGCAATCTTAAAAAAAGCAATGATTGCACACTTGGCAGAACCTGGAAAAAAGATTATATTTAAAAAATACGTAAGTCACTTATATATACCCCGAGAGAGAACAAAAAAATACAGGAATATATCGAAACCAAACGAAATTTCAAAGCGATGACACAGAAAACAACGAACTATACCACCGCCGCGATAAATCAAACCGCTTTGAAGTCGGTGTATGCGTTTTCTGCTTGCTTAGATAAGTAACCAGCTGCAATATTAATTTGCTCGCGTGCGCGCTACGTCGCTGCTCTCTCGTCGTGGAAAATGGAGCAAAAGTGTTTAAAGTGCGATTACACGTCACACGCTAGATCTAAACTTTCACACGCACAAAAAGACAACTTATAGCGAATCGCAACAACAATGGATAATCATCCTGTCTTTTTTTCGTATTTTTATACATATAGGTACACACGATAAACCGTGATTATACTCCGTATAGAGCGCAAATATATAAACCGCGGAGCGCAACAGAGAGAGCTATTTATATACTTATGCGCGCTCGGGAGAGCTCGCGAGTGCGAGCACCCAACTTTAAACCGGATCGATTCCCCGGCTCCGTTTTGGTGTCAGACTCGCATTAATGTTAATCCCTTTAGGGCGCGCGGAATACAAATACATCGGACGCGCGCTCGCGATACCGACGACGTCTAATGCATTTTTCAAGTTCATCGGCAGGTGTAGTAGCGGCCGTGTATAGGGATTTTTCCGTAGACATATGTATATGTTTGTCAGCTGGAAAGCTTTTGAAAGAAAGAAAATGGTATTTTGACAGTGACTGAACTGGTTTTCAACAGCGTAAAAATAACTCGACGACTGTATACGGACGTATCTGGAATGAACGTAATGTTTCTCTCGGGTGTTATTTTTGTGCGCGCTTGATTCAGTAATCTTTATTACTGGTACACGGGTACGAATGTCGCCTATATTGTGCCATAAAAATACATTCGCGTTTAGTATTGTTTTTCTCGATTCGCTAAATTCAATGTCGTGACAATAACTAATTCTTTTTATTTTAATTATTCATTTATTTAATAAACTTATACGTATCGCGTACAAATAAAGTAACAATATTACCTTCCGGCTTATCATCAGAAACAACCGACCCTCCTTCCCCTCATCAAAAATCAACTCACCCCACACACACACCTCACCATAAAGGGAACCTCTTCCCTCCTTGACTCTCTCTCCCTCGTCGTGAGAAATCCGAGCCGTTGATTCGTTATACGCATACTACTATACGCGCGTGGGCCGCCGCCGTGGAGGTTAGGAATCTCGGGGGGCTCTCCCTCCATCTCTCTCTCCTTTATTTTTCACGTGCAGCGCTCGAGCGTTGAACGAAGAAGATGACGACAGGTGTGCCCCGGCGCGAGCGCAGAGTATAGAGGTAGAGGTCGTCCTTAAGAAGGACTTTTTTTTTAAAGAAGAGAGGGAAAAGAGAGGGGATTTGGTATTGGCAGGCTATGCGAGGGAACGCGCGTGCGCGCGGGATTTGAATTTTTAATTGGGAGAGGGAAGGGGGAAGAAACTGGGCGCGGAGAGTGGAATGGGTTCTAGGGAAGAATGGTAATTTTCGTGCGCGGGGTTCTTTTGGCGACGATTATGGCGCGCGGATGAGGTTCTTGAAGATGAGGAGCGTTGTAATTTTAGATTAGGAAAGTTGTTCTTTGTACGGGACGATAAGTACTGTCATGAATGGATGAATATATAGTTTTATTAATGCAAATTGGCGATTGAATAATGTTTAGCACGTTATGTTGTTATAGTTTTATTTATAAGAGAGGTAGCGATTGTAATACAAAATATGAATCATGTTCTCGAGCTGCTATAATAATAAATCAATCGCAATTTACTTCTCGTTATAACAGCCACACGACTATTGTGATATTTGTAGAGAGAGAAATACAATGTATATACGTGATTGCATATATGATTGAACAATGTCTTATCTCGCGAGTCTGTTTCGGTTAATTGGAATTCAAATTATTCAATTTTTCGCGCGCGCGCTTGTTTTTCAATTTAAAATGCAAAGGAACGTTATAACTTTCAACGCGAGTAGTCAAACGCGAGAGACAGTCTTTGATATAAGAGGAAATGTATTCTAGTCGAGAGTGAATTATGACTTGATTTGAGAGTGTATTATCACTCAGCTGAAAAGATAAATGTCCTTCACCGGCATCAAGTGATAATTCACTTGTATCAAAGGCTGGCTTACTTTTGATTGGCAGAGGAGCGATTTATCACTACTTCAAATTTGCAGGATTTTTACTCGTGGAATGCGCGCAGCGATAACGGAATCTAAAAACGTGCGATTTTTCAAAGATATAAATTGCCTTTTTAATTAAATAATATATAGTGTTAATTAATTTCTTTGAACGTCATTTATCTTTTAATATTTCAATTATTATTGTTTGTTGATACACGCACGTCGACACTTGTTTTCATAATATTACACTATTGAATATCTACTCAACTTTATCTGTTGTTATATCCCATTGAGTACATCTGTAAATACAAACAGCCGGTTACACACGTATGCTTATTTACCTTACAATTTTTCCGTACATTGCCGCACAAATATTAGCATACATCACACAACCACTCACCTTCAACGCATCTCAGCAAAAAAAAGCCAATCTCCATATACCCACAACAATTAAAACTTATTTGTTTCTTAATCACCAGCCTCACTTCACGTTTTTCCCATCACCGCCCACAAAAAGAACGCTAACATCCTCATTCGCCAATAACCCTAAATCTCCGAAAACCCGTGCGATCGTCCGCGCAGATAACAGCGCAGCAGAAGAACCGGCCAGAAAGGAAAGGAAACGTGCGAGCGAATCCTTTCGCCGCCACGGCTATATGCCAAGACTCACCTTCTTTCTCACGTGGGCGAGGCGCGCGAGCCTCGCGAGACGCGAATGTCAATGCTTCTCGGAGCTAGTATAATATAAGACGAGCCGTGCCAATTCACGCGCGTGCGGCGCCGCGAGTTAGATGCAGTTCGGGTTATCATTTTATAGGGGAAGGATGAGGTTGTATTATGTTTTTGGGTATGGGCGGTTATGGGATTTTTATAGGGATACGTGGTAGAGGAATTTTTTTCTATAGATGAACACGTGTAGTTTGATTGTGTAAGATTTCTCGGAGTTTTATATGGGATAGATCTGACAGTTTTATGTCTTATTTAGGATTTTATATAGCTATTATGTTTCAGCTCGTATGTATATGTAAATTCAGATCGATTCGTACGTTTTTACCCGAAAACTTTTTTAAACTTGAATTTATAGTCCGTACGAAAATAAGCTTGCATTTATCATTCCATAAAAATGAGTATTATTGCATAAAAGAGAGAGAAATTGTTGAACAAACAAGCTCAAGATATCCAGGCTATATAAAGGAAAACAATAACCCATAAACATATATAACACGCCTCAGCAAATAGACACCACAAAATAATTCAATTCCAAAAAGATTTACAAGTATATATAGGTATATAGCTATATACATCGGAGGCGCATAGCATAGTGTATAGCACACACCCGGAGAGGAAGAACGCGCGTATATAGACGCCGAGAGCGTACAAACGAGCTGCTGCTGGTGCGCGTGCGCGAGCACCGAGGAGACAAAAAATGGAAAGTGAGCGCGTGCGCGCGCGCGAGAAAGAGAAGACGAAATAAAGAGAGAGAGACGGAGAAAGATAACCGGTATTGTTACGCCGGTAGGTTATATTCCTCGTCGGAAATTCCTCGCCGCGCCGCGCGTATCGCCGCCCTTCCCTTTATACGTATATATATATATGTGTGTGTGTTAGGTTGGCGCTCCTCCCAGCACACACATACATAGACACACGTGGGTGCGATTACGCGGGGCAGCGATGGGGCCGGAACTATTTCGAATATTCGCGAGCTCGCATGTAGGGTTAACGTGTGGCGGTACATGGCAGTATAGGGAGGAATTTTTTAATCGGATTTGGCACTGGCGGAAACTATGCGCGGTTGAAGCGGTTCACAGCGTTGACATACGCTGCGATAGTGGCGCGGATAGTGGGAGGTGTGCAATTAATGCCGCTCGTGGGATCGTGTACCAGAGGGTGTAACAAAAACGTTTGAATGGAGTAGCGAGAGAATTCGCGCGGTGCGAGTTTAGGTTTGGAATATAGTGGAGTAGAGGATATAGGAGAGAATATTTTATATGTGTTTGTTTATGCAGGTATTTTAGTTCTTTGAATATATAATACATTTTTAATCGAATAGCCGCAGGTGATAATTAGAAGTATAGTTTTTATATTTAAAGTTCAACGACTCGATTGAAACTGCAATTAATTATCTTAAATTGTCCGGCTCGCTAACTTTGCGTCACACTTGGTACCACCTCGTTCCTTCCGACTGCCAACTATACCTTTCCAAAAACTAATCGCTCAACCGTTTCCTCAGCGCCCATTCCAAAAATTCACGAAACATTCTTTCCCTCGCGCATTTTTTCAAACCTACACTCACACAGCAGCCCCCTAACTAAACACACGCCACGCGACCATAAACCCCAAAACCCCGCACAGACACACAGCAGCAGCTTCTCTGCATCCTCGAAAGTAAGAGTATAAACTCGCTGCTGCTACCACTGCATACCTTCGAAACTACACTCGTTCCGGTCGCAGCAGCTGCTGCGGGCCCCCGCAATTTTCCCAAATCACGTCTCTCAAAAAATTCAGGCATGGGACCCTCATTATACGTCTCGGCGCGCAGCCCCCGGGCACGCGTATTATACACATACCTGCGAGCGAGTTTTTCTGCGAGATATGATGATGCGCGTGCAGTGGCTTTTACTTTCGCTGCCATCGTGCGGTGTAGAAGCGTCTTAGTGGTGGGGGAGGAGATTTTAATCGCGTATAGAGCGATCGCAGTTATGATTTCGGTTTCACTTTTTTTCGCGTGATGTTGAACGCGAGTGAGTATAGGCGATTAGCGGGTGGGTGAATATAGAGGTCAATGAATGCGGAGGTGGTCGGTGAAAATATACTTGGCTGGAAGAAAGTGGAGTTTTTGGGTATATAGTGCGGGAAAGTTTTTGAAGTTTTGCGTGTTTGATGAGATTGGTTTTAATGATTTCGCGGAGAAAATGGGCAATCAATCATTTTATGTAACGTTAACTTCATAATGTATCGTCTATAATGTTTTTCGAGAAGTGGATCTTAAAAGGAATGCATAACGTGCTATAATTATGAATAAATTCTCCTACACATTTCTTAATAATTTTCCGCAATTTAATACCAAGCTTAAGCTATTATTTCAAATCAACAAAACCAACCGAATTAACCTGCACAAAACCACTCCAAACCTCCTTTAACAACAACAATTAACTTCCATTACACGGCGCCACCATAAACCCAACAAACATACATACTTCCCAATAAATCCCTCTGGCACTTCGTAAACTCACCTCCCGCTCACGAAAAAACAACCACCTCAACCCCCCGAAAAATCCGCGCGCAGCCAGCTACCGTGTTCCCCATCCCACCTTCTCGCTACAAAAATCGAAATAGACCGCGGCGGCGTCAAGGCGAACGACTTCTCGCGCTTGGGCGCCGCTCTTATTACCGAAGGCGCGCATGCACGGTGCGTTCGCGTTCCTGCATCCCTAATGACGGCGCGAGCGAGAGTAGAGGGAGACAGACGTAGACGCGCGCTTGCGCACACACAGAGACCTTTCACCATTGATACGTCAATTATGAGGATCCGCAGCGTGGAAAACGCGTCGCCGTGCGAGGTGCACGCGAGTTCGCTTGCACGCGTTGGTATGCAGAAGGAGGAAGGGGGATTTTTGGAGGGGTTTTTGAGGTTGCAGGAGGTTTGGAGGGATATTAAACGGAACGAGTTCTGACTTGATAATAACGAAGCAGTTTTTCTGCCGGCATATTGTTTTATGGGCCTTGTGTGATTTATATAGGCAGCGATGAAATTAGCTCGTTAAGACAAAGAAAGAAAGATTCTTTTGAGTTACAAAGTCGGTATCGCGTGGCTTTCGTTGTATAATTTAATCAATTTTCTGTATAGGAAATTAATCTAAATTGTGCGAAAATATAACACGTGTATATCGCGATAATCCTCATAGACATAATAAACAACAATCTAGATTATTCAATATTAATATAGGCGTGTAACAGGCTCTCGAGAGCATAAACTTGGTTAAACACTTTGATTCCTCGTTAGTCTTAATCGCAACACTATTATCAGCTATACATCGAGCGTGCACCCGGGAAAATCGATAATTCGCGTCTAGTTATCGATACGCTCGCTCAATGCACGCGCGTTCATTTTCTAATTACAAAAGCACGTGCTCGCGACAAAAGTCGTTCGAAAGTATGTTTCACCTTAGGAACTACCCAACTATTCGGGCAAGGTGGACAAAAAAAGGATCCTGTTCCCATTGACAAAAAAAAACTATCTCTCTCGCTGGGTCGTGTAATATACCTGTCGCGGGTCGGCGAACGAGTTTCGTTAGTTAAAATTTACTTTTGCTGCTGTCGCTTTTCAAAACGAGTAACCCCCGCGCGTTCGTTATGCCGTAATAATTTTGGACTGTCGCAACGCGTGGCGGTGGCGGTATACTCGTGTATAGTATTAAAGAAAATTGGTTGATTTGCGCGCGACTTATACAGACGGCGCCGTGACTCTGACAAAAATTTCGGTATATTTCATTCTTAGCGCGCATTAAAGTAGGCAGTTTATGTTGCCCCGATATTTATTAGTCTCGATTCCGTAAGTATAACTAAACACTTTACCGCATTGTAGTAACGATAAAGTATACCGAGAGTTTACGACAAAACAATTTTAAGAGTCCGCGAGTAAAGTAGTTTAAATTAAGGTCGGAAAATTCACGCGAATTACTAATTACTCCATATATGCGCGTGCACCGGGATGTCTCCTCTGGAAAACGAATTCATTTTTCGGAACGACGAAGACGGGGACGCGCGGATATAATTAATACGGGCAATTATGCGAGAGACAGTTAGCCTGGAGGAGGCGCGCGCGCGCGTAGTTAGGGGGCTTAATGGCCGAAAGAAAGTAAATAAAGAGATAAATAAGAAGAAGGGAGAGGAGGAGGAGGAGGAGGCAGCAGTGAGTAGAAGCGATCTCGATAAAATCTGCAAGCGAAAGAGAGAGGGTTTCGCCTGGCTCACGAAACGCGCGCGAGAGGAAAAAGGAGGCTTCGCCGGTCGAGTAAAAAGCAGCGTGAGAAGAGAGGGAGAGAGATAAGGGGGAGTTGCGCGCCCGAGGAGAGAGAGAGAGAGAGAAGGAGAACGTTTACAGAGGACGAGAATGAAAAAGGGAAAAGAGATTTACAGCGGTGTTTGAGGATGTTACAGTTTCGCCGGTGTGTATATAGTTTAGACGCGGCCGGTTGGTAGTTAATGATGAGGTTGTATTTGTATTCCATACTGTGTTTGGCAATGTTTAAGCCAATGTGAAAGAGAGTTCTTTTTTTAAATTAGCAAATGAGAACATTAGGATATTTTTGAACATGACATGATGTTACCATTGATGTATTCAAGACATGTGATGACGCGTGATTTTTCAATGAGGTGAACTCATAGTTTTTGAAATGCAAAATCATAATTTTATTATACAAGTTTAATCAAAGCTGCAATGATGTCAGTTGTTAAATTCGAATTAAGTGTGTGGATGAGAAAAAGTGGGTTATGAGGTACATGTACGTAACAACTATTACTGCGAATGATGAGGTTCAAGTTTACTAATCGCACGTACACTGAACTGCAGAACTTACTTGACGTAAAAGTGCACCTCTAATTCATGAAATTTTATTATTCAAATCAGTTGGGTGGCAAATAAGTGACTTACTATTTTCCGACAAAAAGTATTAACAGACTTAGAAAACCGACCAGAGCAAGTATAGTTCCCTGTAATTTTCTGCAATTGAATGTCTTGTCATTAATTTGAAGCAATTATAGACTTGACATCTTGATATATGCAAAGCCGTCGATAAAAGATCTATGATATTTGATCATAGTAAGCAAAAGAAAGATCAAACCAGGTATCGTCTAGAACCGACAAAAGAGCACATCCACGGCGACCGAGCCACCCAACAAAAATCCGATTAGCCACCGAGCAA
>JAPYZO010004764.1:0-20928 GCA_030522905.1 Torymus flavipes | reverse complement strand
TTTAAGTTACCTCGTTGAGAAAGCAGAGTGGCAGGGCCATGAGGACGATGACTCGGTGGAAAATTAGCTGTGTCGTGAGGTAGTGCGATCATTTTTTTTCTGTATTGGGAGGTTTTGAAGAAGGAGTGTGATGTTTGGTGATGGGTGGAAGGAAAATATATATGGGGAAAGGAATTTTTCCGTTGAAGAAATCAATGTGGGAAAGGTACTGCAATGTAAGCATGATTAGAGAATGTTATCTTTTAATTAGAGCAATTAAGAAGTATTTTATTATCACTAATATACTTATATACTCGCGTAAAAACCAATATAATTATATATTTTTCGCTGTTAATGAAAGCGATATCGCGAAACATATATACATATAGATGCTTAATTGAATTATTAATCGACTCCACAAAGCTTTTTGCTTATATAGTCAAAGTGATTGATTGTCACAATAACACGCCCACTCAATGAACACCTAATCTTCATCTCTGCGCGATGGCACGTTTTATCGCTACGACAAACATTTCTCAAAAAACAGGCAATCGTAATTACATTATCGCGCTGTTAATTGCTGAAGAAAAAAAATACTTACACGTGTGATTTTATTTATTATTTATACATACAAGAATCGATGTGGAGCAAAGTTCGAAAAAAATTTTGTTTTCCAGTTTAATCACTATATTTTTAGACATATTTTTATCGCAAGAGCGAATTCTCCCCTTATCTTCAATGGAAACAATCACGTGCGAGCACCAAAAATCCTACACCTCTCAACATTGTAAACACACACACCACAGTAGCCTTAAAATATCACAATGCACTCCTCTCTCCCCATAAAACCTTTACCTCACCGGCACGCGCGCACCAGGAAAATCCGTGACGACTATTATACGACAACGACGTGCTCGTAAAGCTTTCTCGCGGAAGAATAAAAAAGTCGCCGCACCTGCGCGCACGTGACTCGGATGCGCGATAAAAGAAAGCACAAAGACGACGACATGCATTGTTAGTTCGGGCGAAATTCGCGATCGCGGGGATGTATCTCACGTACTTATATATATACAGTCTTCCGCTGCGGGCAAAGGAGGCACACCGGCAGTCGGTTCATTATGATGGATGAATTTGAGAGTTAAATTGTGTACGTGGAAAAGTGATGGAACAGGGTTTTTGTGTTTCAAGTGACCGAATTTTATTTATTATAAAGTAGTATAATATCAATTATGTACAATAACTGCGGTATTATTTTAACCAAATTTTTTTTATTGGATAAATTGTAATGTCTTATTGGCTAATTAAAAAATCAGCCTTTTATATAAATCATATATAAGTTCTAGATCTGAGCTAAAAAAATATAGCTTATAACACGAAGCAGTCTTTTTTTTCTCCAACCTACATATATAAAAAACCTCTAAACCACATTAATCCGACATTCCAGCCTCGCACCAAAAAAGAACCTCCTACACCAGTTTAACATCGCATTAACAGCCGTTTGTTTACCATAATAAAACGGATTATCCCCACCACTCCTACCTTCACTCAACCTCCTTACGGGTAATGGATTATGCATATCAAAGCCAGACGCGCTAAAAACGCACGCGAACGCGCGCACTTTACGGACGCTAATTCTCTCGGCGAAGAGCTGCGGCGGCGGATTAACGTCGCGGTGTCCAGTGTCGAGCCTCGTAAGCTTTTTTCCTTCTTCTCGTCTTTTTTTATATATGTATAAGCTAAGCGCGATATAGCGAGGAAGAAGAAAGAAGGTTTATACGAATATACAGCGATTGGTTATAATTTTAATGCGGAGAGGGAATGCACGCGTTGATTGTTGACGGTGGTGGGCTGGAAATTGATAATGAGCTGACACATCGTCGCTTTATTTTAAGAACCCCATGGGGGCTGGATATATATATATATTTTTAGCTACATTTTGTAATTAAAAGCATCACGCACGTGCCACGTGGGTGATTTTCTCCCCCCAAATCCTCGTACAACACACCAAACATAATCAATCGCTCCCCCCTACATATATACACGCACTGTTATATTATACACGATACATCACGGCTTTTCCTCGCGCAGTAGTCCGCAAAACCAATCGGATTCCATCGCGTAGTCGCTTATACGCATCGCCCATACGCAACTAGCGTCCTCGAGGCCATGCCGAAAAAAAAAGAAGATACGTACGTACACCGCACTCGTCACGAATATTAACAATATTGAAAAGCGCTTTCGGCGCGAATCAAAGCGAGATATTCGTGTATATATATGTATACGCAGCGCAAACGCGAGAGGTCAACGAACCCCCGTGAACTTAATATTATATATGTATATACCGCGTTATCTCAGCTGCGAAAGCGAAAGCGTCTTTTTTTAATGTTATTTTATTTCTGCTGCTGTTGTTCTGTGGGATATTTATTTTTTTTTTGTGTTTTGCTATAGCGCGGGGATCGAATTGCAGGTTGCGGAGAGTATCGAGAGATTCTTGAGAGTTTTTTCCGCATTGCTATACGCCGCGAGAGTTGGATAATGCGAATTTTTCGGTTTTTATATTATACGCGGCTGCGCATTGATAGATAAGTATATAATTGCGCGTGTATTGAGATATAACGGGGGTTCTCGCTCACGATGCGAGAGGAATGCGGTTCCATAACATGTACGCGGAATCTGAAAAATTTGCGCTATGTAATCGTGTGTTATACGTTATAATATCTTATCCCTTCTTTGTTAAACCCAACTCTCCAAAAAAAAGAAAGAATAAATTACCCAAAAAAAAGAGAGAGAAAACAGAACGGTACCCGGTAAAAAGCGACGACCGCGAAGAGTCTGTATAACGCGCGTCCAGGTGTACTTACTTAGACGGCCGATAAGCGCGAGCATCACGCCCTGATAACGTCGCCGTCAAGAAAATTCTGGTCGCGGCGCGAGAATCTATAGGTATAGTAATTTCATTTCATGAGATTATTCTCTCTCTCTCTCCCTCTCTCTCTCTCTCTCTCTCTCTGACTGGCGCTCTTTGTTGCCGCGCCCCGCGCGGTCCCCCGGTTTGTAGAATCTCGGCGAGATGCGGTGGGTTGTGAATCAAGGTTTTTAATTATCTTTGTAACTTATAGTAAAATACAGTTCGTACTGATCGATATAATGCTCACAGTTACACGAACGACGAGTACCGCATTTATTCATTTATCAAACATTATACGCCTCCACATTCTTCCGCACAAAGACACGACAATAATTTTACAAACGACAACGCACGCCGTAAATTTCCTTCCATTCATTTATATCCAAACACACATACACACACATACGCACGCACACTATACAAAAAAGACTCCGCCACCAAAAAAAAAGATGAAGAAGAAGCCTTCCGCACCGAAACTCTCCAACATCGCTGCCGAGAGCCTCAAAGAGCCCTTTTTACGAGCTCCGAACAGGCCCCACTTTCCCGATCCCTCCTCTCTCGCTCTCTCGCTCTCTCTCCCTCTCCTCTAGATCCTTTAAAACTCTCTCCCCCCTTCTCCGCGCGCTGCTTGCGCTCCGCAAAGTCACGAGACAGCGCTCGCCGCGCGTTCAGTCTCTCGGCCGGCGGTGACCCGTGCACATATATACGTGCTGCAGTGTTCGTATATATATACGTGGGTGTGTGTGTGCGCGCGCGCGTGTGTGTATATGCCAGAGATTAGAGGAGGAGAAAGTGGGTTGTCGTGTCTCGTAGCCGAAGAAAATTCTGTGTATCTGTGTTGTATTAAAGTACCTATACTTGTGCGTGGTCATTTTGTTTTTCCAAGTTTGGAGAAATCGGAGAAAGAGGTGCGAGAGACGATCTCGTGCCATATCGTTGCTGTGATATTTTATTGTGATTCAAGAGGTACGATATAGTGCTCTTTTTATTTTACATGTTGTTGGTAATTGGTATATATTATTCTGCTCCGAAATGTAAAAAAAATATGGTTATAGAAATTGGTAGAAAAACCAATACACTTATAGAGCTGGACTGACACGTTCAATTACACTCCGGTGAAAATTCATTATACCAGCCGCCGGGAATGTTTAATTAGCCTTACGTCATATTATCAGAGCCTTGTAATTACACTTTTCCCGTCCACACGAAACGAAGAAGAAAAAAACAACCGCCGCGCGCCCATCATCCATACCACAATTGCGTCTTATAACTTAACATTATTCACTCACTTATATACGCATTCCCCGCTGACTCTTAATTGCAATACAAAACGACGCGCATCTGCATCCCAATATCAATACATCACCCATCGCATATCCCTGCCGTCATCCTCTCCACATTCCTCTATACGCATAATAAACAACCACACATAAGATAAAAAAAAGAAGGAATATATATATACATTACCCTCTCTTTCTCGCGTACATAACGGCGCGATTCGGCGCGCCAAGGAGGCTATAATCGGAGAGAGAGAGAGAGAGTCGTGTATATATGAGCAACGGTACTATACACACGCGCGGAGGGTATTATGATCGCGTATATAACGGCGACGCGCGTGAGTCTCTTTTTGCGGGGGTGATGCTGCTGCGGTTGTTCCGCGCTCGCGCAGGCTTGCATCGGCGAAAAAGCGACGTCGCTACGGCTTTTTGTTATGTCGAGGCGCACGTGCCCCGTTTGTTATTGAGTTTGATCTTGTTAGGATAACGGTGACAACAAAGGTGGGGTGATTAGGTTGTTTTTTTAGGCGGAGTGTTGTTTTGTAATATTGTAGAAAAAAATGTCATCCACGAGAACTGCAATATAATATCATTTATATATATTACAGGCGATATTCTCTTAATTACGGCAGAATATCCGTATAATTATAAACGAGTGGCACAATAGCTGCTATAACACCGCTGTCCTTCGGCACGTCATTCTTATATTGTTATTATTATGCGTTTCAATCATTTCGCAGCCACATTAATATCGCGCCGCACGGAATTAGACGTTAGTCACGGAATATACGTGTTATATATACATATACACTGGTTATACCTTTCAATATCTCCGCCTGTGTGTAAAAAAGGCATTGTTGGGCGATGAAAAAATGGCAGAGGAACTGCGGTATCATTAAACTTTGCTACAATGCTGCAGTGTGTAAATGCGATTAAGGGGTCGCCGGAGTCCGCGTGTGCTAAATGTCATTGCATTATTGTCGCCGACGGTTTTAGACATTTTGCGCTGTGTCTGCAATGCCGGTTTATAGTTATCGTTTATTAGGTTCTTGACGATAAATCTTTTTGTATACGATATTGTTGCTGAATCCGAACTAGACAAAAAATGATTTTTAAAATGATATACGTGGAAAATTTGAGAAAAAAATTCAAGCTTTCCTTTCTTTTTTTTGACAATTAAAAAAGGTTCATTCCTTCGAAAGTTAAACGTAAGAGTTTCAAGTTGAACGTCGGAAAGGCATAAAAATGCTGTCACAAAGTCGGGGCAGCCGATTCCTGCGATTAACTTTTGAAAGAATCAATATTTTTTAATTTTCCAAAAATTTAATGAAAGCTCTTTATTTCTAGTTTCAATTTCTTTTTCAAAACTTTGAGTAGAATGTTTCTGAGCTAAATCGCCGAGGTTTTAAAAAAAGAGCTTCTACGCTACTTTCTCTTGAAAAATTTCAACTTAAAAAAAAAAGACGTTTTTTATTGTACACGATGTCCCCCGTATATATACTTTGTGCGACATAAAAAAGAAAAAAAAACGCAACCGGTATTAGCGGAATTATTTTTTTTTTCTGAGTTTTCTCATATATATAATATTTATTATTGCCAATATAATTGACATTAGAATTAACACTACAATATTCTGTAAAAATACTATTCTACACAGACCCACCGCGAAAACGAAAAAAACTCGATATAGAAACCTGGCCAATCCGGTTTCCTTAATTAACCCTCTTCCCCCCATCGCGCCAACACACAAAAAGCCCGCTTTCAATGCATCACAAACCCGCTCTCTCGCCTCGTAAAAAAATCTCTCTCTCTCTCTCTCTCTCTCGCTTTTCCCTCAACCATCGACCCTTTAATTAATCCCATTATCCTTCTCCTCTCTCTCACCGCATACACTCACGCGCGCGTGCGCGGCGCACTTCCTGCCCGTGAGGCCGCTCGCCCGGTGTTCCGACGGATCTCCCGTTTCTCTCTCTCTCTCTCCTGTCCGAGACGAGACACACGATCGCGCTTCGAATTTTGATATCGGCGCCGTCGCCACAGCCGGATTTCGGGGAAAAGTCGAGAGACATGACGACGGTGGGAAGAATGTTGTTGATTCCGTATGATCGATGGACCGAGCGTAGGTGGAGAGGATGTTTGCTGGAGTGCGAGGGTAATCGGGTGGACTCGAGATGATATATGAGACGGTTTATATGTATTCGCGGAACCGAGGAGAGAGTTTGTTGATAAATATATGCGAGTGAATTGGGCGATTAAAAATTCAGAGCGTGGTTTTTAATGCATGAGTGTGTGTATGCACGCGGTTTTGAAAGGGGATTGCTAAGGAGGTCCTATTCATTCATGAAATATAAAAGGGGTACTTAGAGAAAGAAAGAGAGAATTGAAAAGAGTGTATAAAAGTAGCCTCGGGTTATACACTCTCTATTTTTTACGAGTTATTCAGAAGCAGTCGGATATATACAGGAGGAGAGCTCTCGGCTAAATGCTTTTTAATCAACGGGTGTAATAAGTCTATTAGACGGAAGCGAGTGACATATACCAAATAGCATCCAGCGCTGTATTCATCGCTCTTATATACTGAGAAAATAAGAATGACTAAAATGAATAAGGTTGTGTGTCGATTTAATGAGATTATATATATATATATATATTATACGGTCCCTTTTTCTTTTCGCTTGCGTTCAACTCTCTCAATCTTTTAAAAAAATTGAAAAAAAAAAAAAAAAAAAAAAAAAAAAAAAATACTGCATGCGTTTATCCATTGTTACATCGGATAAACAACAATAGAGAGGTCATTTTCATGGTAGAAATATTAACCAAAACGGTCGTCGACGAAAAATAATTTTAAATAGTTTTCGATCTCAATCTTAAGTAGGAAAATGCCTCCATTTGATTAACTCGCTAACCAACAAAGTTGGTCTACTTTCTACCAGGAAATTCCCTCTAATATATTTATAATTCTCTCAACTGCATAATATACAACAAATGCAAAAACCAAAACAACATAATGACCAAAAATTTCTTATTGCAGACAAGGACCGCGAGGATGAAGGGGTACGCGGCAGCCCTGCTACTGGGCCTGCTGCTAGGCACGGCACTCGCTGGACCACCGGTCGATTCGTCTAATACTTCCCCTACCGTACCGGTGACGACGACGTCGCAGAAATCGTCCAGCATCGTCAGCACTACTACCGAGGAAGCCACCGCTGCCTACACGCGCGGCAGCACCGAGAGCGAGGTCTCCAAGATCCTCGACACCAAGGATGTCCTCCAGAACATGCGAGCTGATGATGAGGACTCGAATAATGAGAAGGTATGTGTGTGTGTGTGTGTGTGTGTGGGAAATAGAAGGAAATAAGGGGAGTGGATTTTGTTCGGGAAGAATTTGATATGTTTTGTAAGAAAAGAATTATAGCATGAAAAATTTTGAAAGATTTAAAATGTTGTTATATTTAAAAATAAACATGATGAAAAATAAGAACGGCTTGGGGCTAATTTGACACACGTAAGAAAACTACTGTGCGTACATAAGAATGGCATTCCAACGTTGGATATTGGATTATATGAAATTAGATAAGTTGTTAATAGTTTTAGATAGTAGGTATAATTGCCTACATGGCGAGGAATATTAAGAAAATTGAAACATGATAATTGTTTTAATAAGATTTTATTTACTTTTGGTATAACAATTTTTTTTGTTTAGTAGAGCAAGAATAATGTTTAAAATATACAGATTTATTATTCGTATTTCGAATGTATCTGTCGTGAGATATTATATTTTATTTCATTCGATGCATTTTTCGGTCAAGTTACTATACACATCGACGTATTATCTATTTTATCTGCTGTCACACACTAAATAAGTTTTCGATTGATTGATGCTTCGTATAGCAGCTCGGAATGAAAATTTATGCTCGATCTTTATCGATAATAGTAAACGAAGACAAAAAAATTTACACGAGCATTAATAATTATGAAAGATTTCCTCGTCGATAAAATTCATAAACAAAATTTATCGACTTAATGGACGTTTGAAAAGTCATCTTTTCCATTTTTACATGTTCGAACGGTGCATAAATAAACTGATACGTTGAAAAATGTATATATATACTTTAACAGCGCTTGACCCAAAATGATAAACCAGAAAAGAGCCGTACGGATTTCGCTTCTTTCACTTTTTCAAAGTGGTCCATTCAGCGCGCGCGCGCGCGAACCCGCTCAGGAGCTGATTAAATAACGGTTTATTTATAACTTTGGGGGTAATTATGAAAGGTATGGTATTTTACGGCGAAGAGCGAAATTGTAATGCGGCACGCGCGCACGCACGCGCACTTCATGGAATCAACGAAAGTTTTGACGCAACTTCACGTAAGACGACGCTTATTTAAGCCGCGTGTATCTAGGACACGGAAATCCTGAGAAGACTTTGATATTTCATCCGTTAGCCGATTGTGATGTGTCACCGCGGTTATTTCAATATCATTCGGGTCACTGTACTGTCACAAATGTTTAGTTGTGTTTAGTTAGAAAATGTGTATTGATGTGTAAGAGATTTTGATGTATAACAAGATATCATTTAAAGGAAAAAAAAAGAATAATTACAGTTTTCTTTTTTCTATTTAAGAAAGAGGTAAAACTATGTTGACCTACTTTTAAATTTACTATATAACGAAGTTTGTTTTGACAAAATGTAGAGAGCAAAAATTAAATCAACAAAGACATTTAGAAATATATAAAATATATCGTATTTCACTAATATTTTAAGATAGAGAATATTATAATTATTCAATTATGAAGTCATTACAGAACTCTCTTAGATAGATTTCGATGATAATGTATAATATGAGTGAGTCACAGAGCAATGGATTGTTCATTTTAGTAATAATATCTTCAAATCTTTAGGGTTCCAGATTTTATCTACATCATATCAACTTCCTCTCAAGTTTCATAAAAAGATATTTCCATATATATCTCAACGTAATATACATTCGATAGGCACTTTATTCGCCATCGCGTAAAGATCAAAATCATCCACTTTGCAAGAAAAAGAAAACACCCAATATATACCAGTATAGAACTACATCAAACAACTTTTCACTAACATCCGCCACACCTTTCAGATCCAAGAGGAACTCGCCAAAGTGATCAAAGCCCAGGCGAAGAAGACAACGCCGAGCTCGACGAAAGCGGCGATCGTTCGCGTTCCCCTTTCCAAGTCGAGCACGGACGCAGCTGCACACGGTAGTTACAACACCACCGACAGCCAGACATTCAAGACGCTGATCCAGCCTGAGGATATGTTCTACGTCAACGAGGACATCGACGGTGACGATGACGACGATGATGATGATTACGACGATGGCGATGAGGACGAGGACGAGGACGACGATGACGACGATATCAATGACGACGAGGAGGTGATGACCGGGTGCCCGGATTACTGCCGCTGTGCCGGCCAGTATGCCGCTGCCACCACTGCACGGTACGTGTATTCGAGAAATGTTTTATAGAGTTTGGAAAGGAATATAAGTGTAGTTTAGAATGAAAATTTTGGAAAAGTTATTGGATGGGTGCCAAATAATTATATAGTTAGCAAATACGAGAGAATTTTCTAATCTTTTGAATCATTATTGAATCCCGACTTTGACGTTGTTTCATAATAAAAATTTGTTTGCCAACGCACCAATGAAGGGTTCTTCGGAAATAATAAATGTTTATTTAAAATTTTTTCATTTCACCAAATTCTTACGTCTCTTTACTAACCCACCCACCTCGCCTGTCTACAGATGCAGCAAACTCCTTGACGACCAAGGCTTCGGCTCGGGCATCGCCCACCTGAAGATCGAGAACGCCGGTGACATTCGTCTGGGACCACACGCCCTCCGCAAACTCGGTCTGCGCCAGCTCGAATCGATCAGCATCGTCGACACCAAGATCGTCGAGCTCGACCGCACCGCATTCGACGGCCTCCATGAGCTCTTCGTCGTCAATCTCACCCACAATGGACTGACCTACATTCATCCCGATACCTTCCAGAACAATTCGCAGCTGAGCCTGCTGACGATCGCCCAGAATCCGCTGAAATTGATGTCAAACAGGAGGAGCAGCAATGATTATCTCCTTGATGCGCCCAGTGTCACTGAATTAGGTGAGGGCTGTTTGCGCTAGGGATTTGGCTAGAAAAAGCTACAGAATTTTATGGTTTATGGTAGCAAAAGAATTTTTAGATTGTTGCTGATTGAGTATTTACTGCTACTTTGTGCGAGAGTTAGAACGATATTTTTGCGCGTTAAATAATTTTAAAAACCGTTCGGCGCTAGAGACTTTTCACGACGCATCGTTTATCATTATTTTTCTCCTTCGATTTATAGGATCGATAAATCACCTGGTGGGCGCTAATTTATCGTGGCTGTATTTAACGGAGTGCAATTTACACAGTAAATTATAAATCAATGATATAAAGCAATTTACGAAGCTGTAAATATACGATAACGCTTGTTAATCGCGCAAGAATCGTGATTAGGCCGGCTATGTATGTACAGGGAACAAACAATTTTTTTTTTCTTTTATCTTTTTGATTTATCAAACAACGCGGGTAAGAGAGCAAAAACTTTTACTAAATGTACAATCAAAATTACTTCAGCACCAACTCGCGCTATAAAATAAACAAAGTTAACAGTGTAAGGCGAACGATAGTGTGTCGTTTTTTTGTTACCCACTTTGCGCACGATAATGCAGCGTTGCAATAAATTTTCAGCAATTATGCGGCAAAAGTTGCTGACACAACTCGCGCGTCTATCTTATCTTTTGCAAACAAAAGATAGAAAACCGGTATCTTGGTAAGCGGAAAAAGATGGCGAATATTTTTTTCTTTTTTATTTCTCAAACAAAGCGTAGATTAAAAATATGAAAAAAACACTTTTTACAATAACCACGTAGCACACTAATAACCCAAAACTTGATCAGTTTCGCTGTATACTTCAACTAAATGAAAAATCTTTTTTATTCATTTAGACTTCTCTGGCAACCTGCTGACGCGTCTGCCGCGCCGCGCCTTCGCCAAGATGACGAACCTCGCCTACATCAGCCTGAAGAACAACCGCCTTAACAACATCGAGCGCGACCTCTTCGCACCCCTCGACTCGCTTGTCGAGCTTGACCTGTCACACAACAGCCTGGCCGACCTGCCCATCGACCTGTTCAAGGGCAAGGGTCTGCAGACTCTGCGCATCGCCGCCAACAGTCTCACGACTCTGAGTACCATCAGGTCAGCCTTATTCCTCCCTTGTACTTTTTTATTAAAAAACTTTTATTAAAAAACCAGAAAGGGAAAGAATCGTTGCTGATTGAGTTTTTTTTTTTGTGATTAAACAGGGCAGCGAAACTGATGACGCTGGATGTCTCCATGAACCGGCTGAAGATCATCGCCAAGGATGACCTCGATGGCGTACCCTACCTTGACCAGCTCTTCCTGAGCACCAACAATCTCAAGCGTATCCATCAGCACGCGTTCGCCGGTCTTGACCAGCTGACCCACCTCGACCTCAGCAACAATAATCTGGGAAGCCTGGCCGAACATCATTTCAGGACCAACTCACGACTCCAGGTTCTCCTGCTCAGCGATAACCCCGATCTGGAGACTCTGCCTGTGTTCAGGACCAACGCACAGGAGTTTGAGAGATACAGGTAATACATATGATAACAAGCAATTTGATAGCTATGTTGATTTTTTACTCTTCTTATAAAATAGTGTCAAGCTAAGGATTTATATATGATTTTTGCACATACTTTTGAAGATGTTAACAATTTATTTCCTTGCATTATGACAATGTAATCTTCAGATGTGTTTTCAAAGAAAATTTTAACCGTGTTAGAATTTCAGCTATAGTACAAACTTACGACTGACTAAAAATAAAACAGAATATATTACTTCCTCATGCAAATTAGTGAAAAAGTTAACTACATTCTGTAGAAAAAACTCATTACTACATTTGTCTTAAAAAGTGAATATTCACTAGAGAACTGCGTGACTAACAATTATACTTCAAATCTAGTATTTTATTCTCGAAGACGGTTCTCGTTTACAATTCTATTATTTCAATCACCTAATATTCCCCTTTATTCTTCGACAGCATCTACCGCTTCGAATGCGAGAACTGCGGCCTTACCTTCATCGAGTCCGGCACGTTCGATGCAATGCCCGCGATGACGCGCCTCAATCTCGCCCGTAACAGGCTGACCGGCCTGCCCAAGGACCTTCTGCGCTCGCTGTCGTCTCTGCGCGAGCTCGACCTTTCTATGAACCGTTTGGACAAGCTCGACGACGACATGTTCGAGGGCGCCACCTCCCTCACCAAGCTCAGCATCGCCATGAACTCGTTTGTCAGTGGACTGAGAGTCACGCCGTTCCTGAAGACGCCGAACCTCCTGCGTCTCGATGCCAGCTTCTGTGGCATGCAGAGGATCTGGAACGAGGCTAGGTTGCCGTTCAAGAGCCTGCGGTAAGATTTCGGTTTAGCATTGAGTTATTAGTAGCCTTCGGGGAATATCCGGTACATGTGTATAATCTCATTCATTGTGTAGAATAATATAGTATATTGTGAATACAGAATGCATTATTACACGTGCAATAAAAAAAAATCTATATAATTATCGAACATTGTTATAATGTATCAATAATAGCACTGGTATATAACTAGTAATACACAGGTGAAACGGAATGAAGAATAAACAATAATACCTCTTTGTCCACAGATTCCTCTCGCTGCACAAGAACCGTCTGACGCGCGTCACCATCGAGGAGCTGCGCGCCATGCCAAACCTCCAAGGTCTCGACCTCTCCCGCAATGCTCTGCGCTGCGACGAGGACCTGAGTGCGGCCGTGCAGTGGCTGACCGACAACAATGTCACCCCCAGCGAGTCCATGCGCGCCATGGGTAGCATCAGGCGTGACCTCGACTACGACGGAGCCTCGCCCAGCGAGGCCAACGCCAACGACGGCGGCGCCTCCGTCAGCCAGTGGACCGACCTCGCGAAGAAGCTCTGCGACTCCTGGGAAGGCGGCCCACCAACCAGACCAGCGCCCAAGAAGCCCACGAAGAAACCCGGACAGTCGGCTGGGGCACAGGCCACCGATGCTGCTCAAGAGTCCGCGGAAGCTGCTCTGCCGTCGCTGCCTGGACCGTTCATCAAGTTCGATTTCAGTGACGATAGCAGTTATACTGGCAATAAGGTGAGTTGGTGCTATTCGATTATTTGGGATTTAGGATGGTGGTACGAATGAAGAATTATTTATTGTGCAGGAGTTTGGGTAATTTTTCGAATGTTAATACATTTGTTTAAGTATAAATCATTTTATTTCGCGTCTTCTAATAATCTAAATGCTTTCTAATATTTTTACGAAATAATATATTGTCTGTCTTTTCCATAAATTACATGAGCAGTAAATTTTGTTGATTTACATCAGCTGATCTAATTAACCAATCTTCACTTCATTTATGTATGCTCCGAAATATAGATTTTTTTTTAAAATTCTACTTCAAATATCAATTATTCAGACAGTGGAGAATCGAGCATAATTAAAACGTGTGATATTGTAATATTCAAATAATCTTACATACGTGGTCGATAAAAATTTAAAAAAAAACTTTTGTTAGTTAGTCTTGTTTATCATGGCATAACAAAAGGACGAAAACAATTGTTCAATGAATAAATTAGCAAAATTATTGAAAATATTAAACGTCAGAAAAAAAATCTAACCATCCACCAAATCTCATTACAGCTGGACTTCGGCCAGGGCCACAGCGCCGACACGAACGACAAGATCGAGTCAGCCTGGAGCAACCAGGAGGACGAGGAGTATGAGGAGGTCAGTCAGTACCGTCGCTACCGCGCCTGGTACGGCGACGCTCTCTGGCCCATCGTCACCATCGTCCTCGTCACCTTGGCCGTCCTCCTTTTGGCCGCTCACCTCGCTGTCTGCCTGGCCAAGCGTCGCGGTCGTGGCCCCGTCATCCGCACCCCCATGATCCTGCGACCCGGCCTCATCGACAGCAAGAACTGCGGCCTCGTCTACAAGCCCCTGCAGGAGGAAATCGCCACGCCGCACATGCCCAAACGCGGTAGCTTCTACTCCAGCAGCACTTTCCACTACGACAAGATCGTGCCCGAGAGCGTTTAAGAGAGCAGCAGAGAGGAAGTGGAGAGAGGAGTGCCTTGAGCCCCTGTTGGGAGACGATGAGTCTCGCGAGAGATTTTACCGAACGTTTTATTCCTGATGTACTAGCTGGCGAATGTTGGCGGGAAAACTCGGCGCGAGACTGGAGTGCTTTGTATTTTCTTGAGGAGGAGAGCAAAGGGGCACTGGTTTTTATTGTATTCTTTCTAGTAGGTACCCTCGGATTTATACCATACGTATTTGCGCAGGGGTCAAAAAAGCCTGAGGAGGAGATGGAAATCGAAAGAACTGAGGGAGTTGGACAAGTTTCGTTGCTTTGAGACACGCACAGTCAAAATCCGCGAGCGTGAGGAAGGAATATAAATATTGTCGGGAAATTTATATTTTGTTGTTGAAGGGGGAAGGATTCGCTCAGAGCAACGAAACGCGAGGCCTTACGGAAAATATTTATTAGCATTGGCAGAAATTCCATTCGTTATCAAAGTGTTTTGGTAGCTTCCTGATGGCCGTTGGTATACTTTGGGTTTGACGATCCCGCGATCGCTGGCTGCTGAAAGATGATAGACACCTGCATCTACGTAAGCATTGTACTTTAATGACTAATAGTATTAGAAAATGGGGAACAACTTGTTAATTTGCTATTTTTTATTAACGTAAAAAGTAGTACAATCAGTGCGTTAGCATAATCCTTTTCCGTAAGGTGTTATATGTATGTGTGACATGTAAAAACACAAAAAGTTTTCCAAATCCGCGAGAATTTTATATTGAAAATTATGCACTTTTTATGGACCAAACAAACTTTTCTGGATATGTATATGTATACATTGAGCGGTATAGATGATTACGAACAAATTATTTTTTAAATCGTGTTGACGAGTTTGGTGGTTTGTCTGTCTTTTTTTGCGTTTAATCTATGCTCAATTCGTTCGTTCAGAAATGGAAGGTAATACACGAGATCGCCGCAAATTTTCCGCTTTATTGCAATTCGCTAATGTCGCCATGTTGCGGTATACCTTTATATTTTAGTTAACTTAATGCATATTATTCCATAAGAAATCCATAGAAAATAATGATTTTTTTCAAGTACTTGTATAATACTTTTAAGTGTCGTGGAAATATAGTCCTGGGCGGGATAAGCAAAAAAAAACCGTTAACAATGAGGATTGAGTTGAAGAATATTTTCACATTTTGTTAATCAATTGTTTTTCTGTATTGGAAATGTAAAACACTATACATGATTTTTTGTTTTAAAAACGCGCCGGTATAAAAACTTTTCTTCAACGTCATGGAAGGCAGATGTGGTTGTAAAATGTTTCTCGTTTTGGTTGCGTTGAATGTAATTCGATAGAGTCGTTAAAGGCCCAGAAATATTAATTATACGTTATAATTGCGAACTGTTGAAAAGAAGCATGAATTAAACGATGAATTTCGAGAAAAACTTGATCGAGTGTCGCTGTTCCAATTCCACGTCTTTTGGAATGCCTGCGAGAATGGAAATTCGAGCGTTCGCACAACGCCTCCCGCTGTAAATAATATTCTCATAACGTTTTAATAAAAATTTTAAATATAGAAAAAAAAATACGCAAGACGCTTCTGTTTCTTTTGCCTGTGCCAATATAAATAATATACTATTTTACTTCTGTTGTAATTGCTTTTAAAGGATATACATTTATGGAATCGATTTCTTTAAAGTAATTACTACGTATATTACTACTTAACTTACGTTTAAGCATTAATTATTTACTTATTAAAGATTACAAATGTATATAACTCTGTGAGAGATCGTATTAATTAATAAAAAATAAATGTTTTTATAAATCTTTAAATGATTCTTTGATTATTTTGCATTGTGTGATACCCATAATTGAAATTTCTCAAAAGGTTGCATAAATGATTTATTATACGTGATTATTTGTTTATATATTTTACAGCTCCTTTGTGTTACGTGTGTATAAAAAAACTTTGTCATTGACATTCGCAAATTTTTTTATTAGTAACAAGGAGTCTTAGCAGGCGGTATAAGATCTTTTCTGAATCTGAAACCTACAAATGAAGCCATGAGTTTCACGATTAGTAGGATTATATGGTAGCAATAATAAATAGTATTTAAAGTTTTCATTATAATTTTGCAAATATTTGTATTAAAAGGATCGCCAGAAAAGCAAAAACATTTCAATGAATAGTGTTCTATTAAAAAATAACTAATTTCAAGTATAATAGTTATTAGATTATTATAGGGAGGATAAGATCAAATTAAAGGGACCGAGAGTACGAAGGGATAGAGAGCAAAGTCACACCAATAAATAACTATTTACAAAATGCAATATAAAAATAATTTTATGTACTAATACAAAAATAACAAAAAGATATTTTTGAAAATCGACAAAATACCAACAAAAAGAAAGTATTTGAGCTTTGCGTACAGCATTTTATCGTACATGTAAAGTATAAAATTTGCAGAAAATTGGGATAAACATCAAGATCTTGCATAGTAAAATATGACACTGCAAATTACATTCAATTTCGTAAGGATATTAAACTCATCGTAATGCAAACGCGACGAAAATTACGTCCAAGCGAAACTGAAATGCCTCTCGTCATCCTGCAGGTACAGTTACGCGAGACTTCGCGAATTTCTCCTCATCTCCGCGACGCCCGAGTTTCGTCATCTCAACGTTTCTGCGATCGATGATGCTCGTGGTCAACATTACGAAACTCCGTAAATACGCGGGTTGGCTTAGTTTTTTAGCCCATGGAAAAATCGACTCGTTAAATAGATATTTAAAACAAATTAATTTTTTTTTTGTTTGAATTGATTTGTTTTACAAAATATAGCACTGTCTAATCTTTTTGATTTCCTTTTTTTTATATTGCGTGACGTTGACGCAGACGGACCTATTATATGTGACTAATTTTCGGCAAGCTGCATTCGAATCACCTGAACTTGTTAATATAAATAGTGATGACCCGATGTCAGTCTGACGGAAACTTTATACGATTACTAATCAGATACTCTACCAACAGAGACATGGCTGCTTTGAAATAACACGAATATTGAATTTAAGTAGTTTTTCTGTAATGGATATTATTCAAATGATGCAGATATTTTTTATAATTGATTTGTACCGCTATAAAAAACAAAATATTTTATTCATATTTTTCGTATTTAAACTCCTATAAGAAAACCAGAACTACACCTTATAATGAATCGGTGCATGCAAAAAGGGACCTTAGCTATATGGAAATTCCATACACTTAATGTTCCTTTTTGCATTCGCGAACATCCTCACGCGGTACTTGCGATCATCCGCGGTCGATAATATAAGGTACTCCGTTCTCACACATATGGACGCGCAACGCGTTCGCAAATTGGCTCAGCCGGATGACGTGATCGAACGCATGCACAGATTAAGCGAGACGAATAATACGAGAGTATGTCCTAAATGCAGCTTTTAGAGCTTATAAGTGTTTGATAATTATGAGATTTTTTTTAAAATAGATTAGAAAGCTGCGTATTTATTTAGCAGTTTTATTTTGCATTATTAGCAGCTGTTACACACATTTGGAAAAAGCAGATTCAACACAGGATATACAAAAGTTCATTATTTTCAATGATAAACATATTTACGTAAGTTTGCATCATCTGATTCACAAATCTTCACTTGATTTATTTACAGGGTTTATTTTATAGGATATCTTACGTCCGTAGACATAGGGTAACTAAACCAGTATCTGGATGGTTATAAAACCGATTAGATGGACAATTTTGTTCAACGTTGATATGGCTTACTGTTAGTAGACGAACCTAATAAAAAAGTTGCATTAAACCGATTTTGCAATCTTTTTTGGTGGTTCTAGTAAAATCTAGTATAGATTTGAAAAGTTTATTATTAATTAAATAAACTGCAATCTAAAGATACATCTCGACATCAATGTTTTAATCTTTTTCGTACGGAAACTTTTAATATTAAAGTTATTTAAATTATTGATGTTTGTATGAAATTAAATGTTAATTATTAACTATAACAAATTATATAAAATAAATAACATTTTTCTTTTTATAAAAAATATTTGTTTATTAGTATCTTTGCAAACTGACATAATGAGGTAACTATAATATTAGTCATTCTAATTATTGTCAGTATTTTATCATTTATTCTGTGCTTCGTCAATTCCGCAGCGGCATCGAAAAGTTGATTAGATACAAGAAAACATCCACGGACATTAAGACTTTCAAGATCGTTGGCCATTGCTATTAATTTTATGAGACCATCATTAGCTACCCTCTCGCAGTTTGAGCAGTTAAGTGTTTCTAAAGTAATCATCTCACTGAATACTTTATCCGTTATTTTATTTAAGTTACTCACATCCAAGTGTAATAATTTGGGTAATGAAGCTACACTCGAAAGACCGAGATTTGTAACAGAACCGCAACCTACAATTAGCAAATGAAATAAAATTAACACGGATGTATATAAATATGGAATACATAAAATGATATTTTTCCAACCGCTTATATTCAAATGTGTCAAAAGCTTGCAAGTCGCGCTCAGCGTCATTAACCATTCATCATTCACGAAGTCGCTCTTGTTTACATTTAACTCTTCCAGATTTCTTAGTACTTCAACAGGAATCACATTTATGTAGCAAAATCTGAGTTCAGAAATTTCTAAGACTGTCAATGATGTGGCGAGCGTCTCAATACCGATCTTCAATTCTGTACAGTCATAAGGAACTTCAGTGAACATATCAAATTTTAACTTCAATACACGCAAAGATGGAAACTTCTGAATGATCTGTTGTATATAATAGTAAATATATAAACGTAATGGCCAAATGAGATAATACCAAAAAAAGATATTTACCTTAAAGAGATGAGAAATCGAGGTACTTGATGGAATTCCCAACCCGATTTCATTCACAGACTGCTCCGGCAAACTATATAAACAATATAAACAATTTGGTAATTCATTAAACTCATATAGATTGAGTTCAATACATTGTAGCTTTTTATTTCTTGCGAGTAATCTTGACAGTGTATTAGTCATATGCCGATTCGAATCTATAGCGTGTTGTATACGTAAAATTTTGATATTGGTACAATGTTGTGCTAACGCTTTTATTACTGCCGTTTCTATTCCTATATTACCATAATTAATTGATTGAACGTTGGGACACAATTTTGCAATCATACTTAGAGTATTATTGCTATATCGACAAAAATTTAAAGTAGAAAAATTGATATTTCTAATGAAATCTCCTGAACGGCGTAAAATATGATAAAGGAAAGGAACTTTGATTTCATCTCGTGAAAACCTATAAAACCTATAAAAATCATCACGTTCTAATTCCCAAAGTTTTGAATGTGAAAAGTCCAAGTTTTTAAATGATCGTCATAATTCCACACTGACGGCCTTCCAACGCTTACAAACTGTAAAAGTAGTCTTTATGAAAATTGAGATATATTTATATAGTTAATTGATACGAGTAAATAAATTCAATCGGTACCTCTTTCTATTTTTACTCTATCGTAGACGGAAAGATACATAAATATGTGGAGAAGGCAATCATCGTTTAGTTTGTGAATCGCAGCCTCCTCGTCATCTATTGTACATTTACTGTCAAATACTTTTTCTAATTCATCGTTATCGCAAAGTTCTTCGGGACTTTCATCAATTTTTTTACGATAGCTAATACTTTCCGGTTGATTCCATGAATTAGCAGGTAAAACTCTTAAATATTGATCTTTGACTCTTATATCTCGCGATTCTCCAGCACGCCGCGCCCTGTAATGCATAATGAAGATAATTATAGATTAAACTGAAACATCTAAACTAAAAAAAAATTTTTTCTTGCAGTTTCTTGACTTACTTTATAGAATCTTCGACAGAACTGTACGTAACAAAGGCATAACTTTTGCCATGTTTTGGTCTTTTTTTCAAAATGCAATTCTCGATTTTTCCATAACGTGCAAATACCTTTTTTATTTCCTCATGTGTCGACTGTTAAAAAAATTAAAAAATGATAAGTTGCGTAAATAAAAATTTTAAACGTAGTATCTAACACTGTACAAATATGACTTACATCTGTTGGTATATTTGCAATCAGCAGCTTTCTTATGGGCACTTTGTCAAAAGTAAATTTGGAATCAAAACATTCTGCAATCTCTTCTGAATCGAGATTTGTAACTTTTTTAACTTTAATAATACTTCTTCTTATTCTTCTCATTCTAGCGATTAAGTTAATTCTATATTCGTAATCAATATAAATATCTCTCCCCTATCATAGCAGCTTCAATCGTGAACAGGCTATTATCTAAAAAATGAGACATCTACAAAGACTGACAGAATCTTTTAAATGCAAGAGTTGAATGAAATGTATACATCGTTTCTATACCTATACTATAAGATTTTGTTACTAAAGATTATATTACAAGGGAAAAAGCAACGGATTTGGCTTCTTAGAAGTGTTATAATTTCATTATACTTACAATATCATATTATTCTTAGTATTATTACAAGGAGAACTTCGCTCTTCCGGATCATGGATTTGACTAACAAGGAGAGTCCATGGCCTCCGGGAAATGG
>JAPYZO010004763.1:0-10929 GCA_030522905.1 Torymus flavipes | reverse complement strand
GAAAAACCTTGGTCCAGAGATGTAGCACAAAATTTTTTTTTTGGAGTTGGTGGTCGCTCTAACTGAATGTTATTTGTAGATTTCCTCATATATATATATAACTTTTTAAAAGTAATGCGTAGAGACTCTTTTCAGGTGAATATAAGTAGCGCGCATCATATTGTAATTACGGAAATAAAACTTTTATCCGAAGATTTACCGCGCGGGTAATTGTAAAGTGAGCTCGCGCACAACAAGATTGCCAACTATTTACATAACACATGCTTATTTATGCCATAAATAAACCGCGACATTAAAATTTAATCTTCCCTTGTCCTCAAAAGCTTCTCTTTCCAAGTTATTCATCCAACCTACCTTGACAAACTATCTACACCCAAAATGACTTCGTCAAAGTCGTGTGTCCCACAACTCTGGCGTACGCAATCAGGGCCAAAGAAAAAGAGAAATGCAAAGAATTTGCATTTCCCAATTCCCGGGAAAAAATCGGTGCACCAACGTGAGAGAGAAAATTCGTAGGTCGGAATTAAACAAGAGACTTAGAATATGCAGCGGGGAGCTTTGAATCATTTTCCTCTATAGCAGCGTCTTCGCGCCCCGCGAAAAGCGATTTACTCGCCGACAAAAGGAGAAAGGAATTGTGGCTGCGCACGCGCGCTCTTTGTCGCGCTAAATTCAAAGAAAACAATTTGCAAGTGGAGAGAGAAGGTCGCGAAAAAAGAAGGAGTCGGGATTAAAGTACATGAGGCTGCGAGAGAAAGACGGGTGCAGAGAAAAGGTGTTAGCGCGGCGTTTGTTTGGAGGTGTGAAAGGGCGATTTATGAAAATTTCGACATTGAATCGTGACGCTGAGATTGGAGTTTCTGATTTCTTTCCTTTTTTTTAAATGAAAAGTTGGAAGAAAAGAAAATGAAGAAAGAGCGGTTTTCTCTGATATGCAATTTTTTATTTCAATCATAAACGTTCACTCTTGAGCTCAAACATCATAAACAGAACTACTCAGCTCCGAAAATTGCCCCCTGATTTTAATGCTCATTTGAAACTGCTTATTCTAGCCGCGCCGCACAGGAGTGGCAGTGCTGCACGCGGGGAGATAGCCAGGGTAAAACTAATAAGAAGAGAGACAGACGCCGCCGGGGGAACGGCTGGAATGCCTGAGTTAAAGCAAAGCTTGTACTACACGCTATAGAGGCGAATATTAATTTCCACTTCCGACTCCTCTGAAACCAGCTCCGACAGCTCTCTCTCCCGCCGTGTAAAACAGGATGTGCGTTGTGTAAATTCCCAAGTTATCTTGCTTATCTCTTTCCGTAACAACAGTTTGTGTGTAAAACATTGTCCCAAGTGATTTTGCAGACACTCAATTGATCATTATTGACAACTGCAACTCACTTTTGTAAGTAATAGACAAACCCACATCCATTATTATCTATATCATCAACCTTAAACCCCAAAAATTGCCTAACACCAGCGCCAGGCGCTAAATCATCGCACGAATTCCGCGGCATACAGTCGTCACCTATATTTACACTCTCACGTGCAGAGCCACATTCGCATGACACGTACACACACTCTCACGTTCGCACATTCACCTCCCAGCTCCCCAGCTCGCACATCACGCACGTCTTCGCAATAGCGCGCGGGCGCGCTATTTACTCGGCAGAAATTACAATGTCCATTACGCTGAACATCATCCTTCCGGTTTGCGGTGCAGCCGCACGCCGCCGCAGAAATTTCAATTTCGCGCGACGTCAACCAACTTGCTCGAGTGCACGCTGCTGCTGCTGCGGGAATTGCTGGAGAACGATTTTTTCGAAATTGCGCGGGTGGGATAATGGCCCGAGAGCGGATAAGACGATGAGATTGCAGAGGTAGTCGGGCGTTTCGGGAGGGATTTGCCGTGGGATTGGCTTTGTTTGCGCGTTTTCGCGAGTGGGTGGGGGATTACAGAGTGGAAGGTGCGAGGGTTGAAAGGAACAATTGGTTTGGAGGTTGAATTTTTTGACGATCGTTGCCGGTAGAGGTGGTACATTTTCGTGGTATCACGGAAAGCGTGGTAGAAAAGTTAACGATAACACCTACGAGTACGAGGATATCGTTTTTTTTTTTCTAAAAACTTATTTTCAGATAACACTATAAGAAACTTTAATAGGATGGTTGCACCTGAAACCGGCCAGCCCCCTCCGCGTTTAAATTTACTTAAAAATAAAATTTTTTAAATTAATAAATATGGTATCCTACAATACAAGTTATTTACTTTGCAATTGCAAAAAATGGCCGGTAATTGATCTTAGATGGACAGGCATAGGCACACCCACCCTAATTATAATATTCTCTCCTACGATTACTAAACATTTCCCTAAAATTAACCACTATACCAATTTTCTTCCTCAGTCTCTTACTCTATACCCCCGAGGGCAAATATAAAACTACCCCAGTCCGCCAAACAGTCGGCGGCCGCACCACCCTATAATATTTGACGACAAGTGTACCTATATACGCGTGCGCGCATCGCGGCGCGATATCGGCGAACCGACGCGCACCTATATATAGGTTGCATTTGAATGTCAATATGCATTGCATCTAACCGCCCCCGTGTATGGTCCCTCGAGTGTACATGCGCCGGCTGTGTATGTGGAGGAATGCGCCGAAACAAGCGAGAGATCGGATTCTCGTGTAAGGCGCTGTGCTGCGCATTGCATTCATACAGTAATTGGCTGTGCTGTTGTGTCCCCCCGGGGCCTCGGGCATCGATTGCTGCTGATGCGCGAGGGCTGATGTACATCGTGTTTTACTGATTGAAATTATTATGGTTGTGCTTTGTGGGAGGTAATCTTTTGCTGCAGGTGTAATTATCGGGTATTTAGATTACCACTGTCGCTGCGTTGGTGATGGGATTATGAGTGATGATGCTGCGGTGATCGAATATGAATATTTGCATAAATATAAGTGAATTGTTGAACTTTTTCAAGTTTTTTCACGGATATAATAAACGTTGAATAAAACACATGCAATTTATGCTCAAATTTATAAAGAAATTATAAATTCTTTGAAACATAACACAATATCTTGTCCTACATTTTACATTTCGTTAAAGTAAATATTTTACAAACATACACAATACAGTATTATTAAAAATATATATATATATCTGAAATTCATTGTTATGTCAAGTTATAACATCAACAACGACTTTTATAACTCATTCAGACAGAACTATAAAATACACAATTAATACAGAAATTTTGTTCTACAAAATAATTCGGCCGCCTCTTCAACTCAAAATAACAGCCAGCGCCCTCGCAAATCTCAACGCGCGCGTCCACCCTGACGTTTCAATCGTCACTCATCCCCCCGTTTCCTCTTCTTCCTCAGAAGCTGGCACGCGCTCACGCAGCGAAATTTCGGACACACTGACGTGGCGTTTAAAAGCCGGGGACCTAGCGCTCGCGGTTTGCCGAGTAAGCTCCGCGATGATGTCCGCTGTATATATATATACTCAGCGCTCGATCAGCACGCGCGTGCAAACGACGCCGTACCCCGCGTGTCTTTTTTTCTCTATGTGTATATTGGATTTGTCTTGCGTGGGTGGGTAGCTCGCGTTTGATTTTAATATTTGAGATTCTTTCCTGAATTTTGGTCTTGGGGTTTGATATTGATGCAACTTTGGAAAAGATGCAATAAATTGTTGAAAATGGGGTTTTCTACTGAAGTGTGATTCTGAACTTTGTAAATATTTCATAACTTTGTTAGAAAACTTTACCTTGGTTTAGAAATAGTCGAAGTGTCATATTCTTGACCTACAATTTTAAATAAACTCGACTATATGCCATCTAAAAGCGATACTTTTTAATTCGTAATAACAAAAGCAGCTACGAAAAACATTCCAAAAACATTTGAATATAAACGAGCAGCAGCCAAGCTAACAACCGCATTGACACTAATAAAAGAAAACCCAGCAAAACATGCATATATACCCGGGCATAAAAGCAAACAGCGACAGTACAACGCGGCCATAAAAACGTTTATCGATCGTGCAAAACAGCCCTCTAAAAACGCGCATGACTATGCACTTTTTAACTCCTGCCTCTCCTCCTTCCCAAAATAACGTCCAGAAAGCACAAGAGCTTTTTCCGACGGAAATCTCCGAAATCCTCGATGTATCCTTCCGCGTATATATATGATAGCTCTGACGAATCGAGGGGGAATTTTTCCGCCTCGTCACGGCGCCGCGAACGTGTCCCGACTCGAGAACAGCCATATAAGAGTAGAGCCGGATCTCGTTGCGGCTCCGAAATTTCATTTCTCACGCCCGCATAAGTTGATATTCGCCCGCTCGCTACGGGAGAGATATATTATTGAGTTGAAGATTTTTCAAAGTGTATTTAGACGGGGGTCGGGAATCGAGAGTTTTTGTTGTGATGTTATTTTTAGGAGAGGTCGGAGAGTGAATTGAGCGGGTCGTGGTATTATTAGGTGTAATTTTGTATAGTAATTACTATAGAGTGTATATGAAATTGATAACGCTATTATTATTATTTCAGGGTAATATGTATGAGCAGGAAGAAATCATTAGAGCCATTTAAGGTGTAATTTATAATCCGGGTAAGTTCTTGCGAGTATATAACGCCGAGGCGACGGTATCTCAAGCATTAACGATGACTTAGAAACTTTGAATTATTGCTTTAATATAAGGGTTACGATATAGTCCCCGCGTGTGCAACCGAGCGGCTGCGAGTGCGCAGTAACTTTTTTGAAAATTAAATAATGAGGATTATTAGGGATCATTTTACTCTGCCGGTGATTATTTTAAAATTTAATAAAGATTAATTAGATTTGTATAATCCGTGTGTTTGGTGTAAGAAGAGAAGCAAACATTATTTAATTTGTCATTTGTGCAATATATGTATAGCTTTTTAATTTATTTTTTTCTATAAAATTTAACCATTTCTAATAAAAAATAGCTAACTTTTATAAAAAAAAATGTCAATCAAATTAACTAATTTCCACAAACATTAACAACGAATAACGCACATAACGAATAAATTACTATGATTCTTCTATTATTCTTACCTCAACTTCCTTATAACTCCTACCTCATTTCCACCCTCCCATCCCGAAAATCAATCGCCAAGGGAACAACAACCCAGCGTCCACTATCTTTTCATCTATACACACCCGATATTCCCTCTCCTCCCAAACCTCTACTTACCCCAGCATAGCGCGCGTCTCGGGGGGCCGATCGCGCGGCCGGATTACGCGCTCTATCCTACTGCAATATTGCACGCCGTGCTGTGTGTGTCTCTTTTCTCCGCGGCCTTTGTTCGCGCGCTCGCGGAAATCACATTATCGGCGCCGAAAGCGTGCGGCTTTGACTGTCTATATGTGCAAGGCTTTATTTCGGGACGCTGAAAGGTTCGTTCTTTGTAGAGAATTTCGGGTGGGGGTTTTGGCGTTTGATTTTAATGATTGGTATAGAGAAGTGAATAGGTACGTGGCGAGATACACTTTTTTGTGTAACGTCATCTATCAAAATTATAATGATTTCGGAATATATATATATTTGTGGAATTCGTTAATATTCTTGAGTGTGTTATGTATAATTTGAGGGTATAAATGAACAACAGTGACTTAATTAATTTTAATTTTCATTAATTAGTTTGGATAATATTTGTTCTGTTCTTAATTCATTTCATACACTTTTGTTTTATTAAATCAATATGTTTAATTAAATAACTTGTTTAATTTAATTAATTTTAATGATGTAAAATCAAGTATATTTATTATTGGTTTTTTATTTGTTACAGGTGAGTAAACGTGATTTTCGTCTCCATGAACAAAACCTAAAACCATTATCCTTTAGTAAGTAAAAATATATAGCCTACAACACTAAATAGTTCAATTTTGTTATCCGCAGTAAATATTTTAAGGTTTTTAGAAATTTTATATACAAATACAAATAATATATAAACTTGTATATGTCTACTGAATTACGATGAATTTTTCAATGCCCTGGTCCACAAAGCCTCTACCAACCAGACACATTAGATTGTAACTTTGATTCGTTCATACCGTAATGCACATTCATAAAGCTTGATTTATGAACCCTCGCATAAATCACGGGATGCATAAAAATAACCACGATGTATTGTGATAAGGGAAACATTGCTTTTAAAAATTGTCGTTAGACTATGCGGGAAAAAAATAAAGGATTAGCATCCATCAGAATCCGCGTTGCATAATTTATAAATATCGTTTGGAGAGTGGATTTTACGTATTCTATTAAAATAACGTAGTAGTATAAAAAATGTTTTAGATTCTCGAATGATAAAATCGTATCAGGTATGCTACGCAAATAAATATGGACTTTGAGGTAGGAGTAAACGGCTTTTCCATTAGCGCGTGTGCGTCGGAAGGTAGAAACGTAAGAACTTAAGAAGCATCATCGCCGGTAATCTGATTTTCAAGTCGAGAATATCACGTTTCTTCCACTCTGTTTCTCTAGGCTAATATATTTTTTAGCACCCAAAGGAGTCGCAACGTTTTTTGTTTCATTATTAACGCGCGTAAGATCGTCCGTCGTTTTCCTTCTCGTTTCCTTTATTGCCTTTCCACTTCTTACCGGGAAAAAGCTTAAAACGAAAAAATATTGTGCAGAAAATTTAGTCATTTAAGTATTCTTTGTCAATTATTTGATATTATATTTTATCAAATAGATATAATATACCAGGAATTTACAAATTTCAATTTTGCGCTTGGACGTTACTTAATCATAAAATTAATTATTTAGTAATATAGTTGATAACGGGTACAAAGGTAATTACTTTTCTTAGAAATAATTAATACAATAAAATTTAATCATTAATTTAGCCGCCCGCTATATATTGCATATTTGCATCATTAAACCGATAATGAGACTTAATAATCGACTCGACTATAATCAACGAATCACGGTAGCTATCGCTCTCGCCATTTTCCGTCTAATTATGACGCGCTGATCCGCTATATGTATATCCCTTTCTCAAAATTCGGGAAAATCAACTTAGTTACCGCCGAGTGGCGTGACATTGCGCCTAAACAATGAGTGCAATGAATATGTAATGTCGGCAATTACTGTGCATTCATGCAAAACAAAACTACCTATATACGCGTACGCGGGTATAATTAGCGCGCCATACAAACTGGACGCGCAAATTCGAAAGCTCCGAAAGGTTTTAACAGCGCTTAATTCGCAAACAAAGGCTCCACGTGCCTCACTTAATTTTAATCTATAGCGCAGTCTTATGATGTAATACCTGCACGGAGTTGCGATGCCAGCGTGCAATGAAAATCTCAATTATAAATTGACTTTATTGTATAACACTCGTTATAAGAACGTAATCTGAGATGAATGTTTTTATGAGTGTTTCATTCATTTAATTTATATAATACTTTACCATTTTTATGTAAATTTTTATTAGCGTATTTTCGTTTACTAACAATATTAAAATAAAAAAATCATAGAATCGAAACGTCGAGAGTACCATACACAAACTTTATCCTACTAAATTCTCCACTACGTGCGCCAACCTCATCTTGCCAAGCTCATTTATCAACCTCCAATCCGCAATTCGCAATCAAACAATTTCTCTCTCTTGCTCTTTATCATCCTCAATCCCCTGATTTTTCAATCACCGGGGCGATTTTTGGCACCGATACCGCTCAAAATGGAATACCTATGGTAGAAACGCGAGCGCGGGGGTCGGTAATGACGTCGCGGTTAATTACTATGGCTCTCGCTTGCACGCACGCGCTACACCGTTAACGAGAAAGCCGCCGCTGCCGCTGCCGCGGGCGGGCCGCGTATTACTTCCGCGACCCGGCGCATTGTTATGCATTGCGCGTCCGATGACAATTTTCCGATTGAAGGCGCTGCGAGAGCTGCGTGCGTTTATATACGTGTATGTGTGTATTATACATATGTATATACAGTGCATGCCTCTTGCGTCTAATTTTTGAGTTTAGGGGTATATGCAGAGAATCGAGTGAATATGTGGGATATAGTATTGTTGTTTGGTTACTAAAATAAATGTAATGTATCATTGAGAAGGGTCGATAGTCTACGTACTACGATACGATTTTAGGGGATAAGGGCATTAAGTTCTTTAAAAGTACTACTTTAAGTATATTTGCGTAGAATTTGTTTACTACTTTAACATGTATATTATAAATAAACCGTATCTTTTTTTAACAGTCCGATAGTAAATTTTTTGACGGTCACGTTTTGTCTTAGATTAAAGTCTTTTATTATTTAAACGTAGAAAGTTTCTAGTCTCGAATAGAAATCTCTGCAATTGTTATTATCTCTAAGAAAAATAATAAGATTACTTCATTGTGGTACGTAATCACGTACTGCGTATAGTAAAGAATGGAAATTTTTAAATAAAACATCGAATTGTAATTTTTATCTACACAGTTTTTAAAAACATCATGTTATTTTTCTCACTTTTTAAAATCAGAAAAAATTGTTATTGTTATTTAACTAATTAATAATCGGCTAAACCCGATTATTCACGAATGCAGCAATCCTACCATTAATTAAATTTATTTTTAAATTATCTTATACTTCTTACAGCACTTCTTAGGAACCTTAATCTTCACCACCAATAAATCCCAGAACTGCACATTACATACACGCGCATGAGAACCGCGACACGGACACAGTTATATAAATTTGAACGAATCGCCGGCGAAAAATCACACCGCGCGTACGCGCGACTTCCGCCATTTTTCCCTCTTCCTCCCTTCTTCTTCTTCTTCCTCTGGCCACAACCCGAGCAGATAAAAACGAACGTAAAGATAAGGATTTAGATGCACCGGGCAGAGAAAAATATACGAAGCGCGCGCACGGGACTCGCTCCGAGAATTCGGAAGTAGGGACGATACCGCACTTCGAGTTTCGAGCTGCGTAGCAGATTGCAGAAGCGAGATTTCCGGAATTAATTAGGGCTAGGTTGGTTTAGAATTTCCTAGATTATAAAAAGGCGAAGGAATTTATTGTTCGAGGTGTACTTAATTAGATGGCACGGCGTATATTTGTGATGTGTAAAGATAATTATAGTTATCGATTTAATGTTACAATAGCTTTTGCAAAAAATAAGAAAAGTTCCAGTAGATTGTGACACATTTCAGTATAAATGGGTAAGGGAGATTTTTATTCTTTCAGAAACATTTTTAAAGTTTCTAATTGAATTTAAACGGGTGACGTGGACGGATGTAGGACGAACGTGATTAAAAAGTTATTCTAAAAAGAAAATACTGTCCGCCGGATTAGATAAAAAGCGAATTATAAGGGCGGAATTTTATGACAGATAAAAAATTGTCGAAGATTATTCAATTTTTTATCCTTATATATCGGTGAAATAAAATGCAAATTCCGATAAAATTTGCTTCATGCTAAGCTCGAGGGAATTAACGGCACTTAATCCATCATTTTTTTTCGACTTAATTTAAGCAAAAATGCGCCCGCAGCTGTAAAACCTTCCAATGAGTTTAACGAGCTTATATGCACAACATATATGTTATTTCCCGGTTAAACATAATTCATGCGATCATAAAATTTTCATAAACAATACATATTCATGAGGCAATTACCGGCGAAATTGAACTCATAACTCATGAAAGAGGCGTTTAAAATTCCTCTTTGTACATTATATATTATATAAAAGCGCTTATTATTGTCGTGCGATGCTTTTTCTACTTTTTACACAAAAGCGAACACGACGGAAAAAAGAACAGTCACCCTTTGTCTTTCGGCGGTTTTAAAATGCACACCATCACCTCTTCTCTGCTTTCTTTTTCATGTAAAATAAGGTATGAAAAATGGAAAGCTTTTTCTTCATACTTCTAAAACTTTTACTGTTTTGCTAAGATCTTCGCGTATCCATCATTTTTCACGCGAAACGCCAAAGTCTTTCTATATAACGCGAAAAAAGCTTCTCGAGTTTTGCTCTTTTTATCAGACTTTTTAGGTCAAGATTTCAAGCGAATAGCGAGAAAAAAAGCGATACTAAGTACGTTGCGAAACGTAATTTTAGTCGATATACGCTTTCGGTAAAAACGCAAAAGCTTTAAGTACGTTCGATTTCAAAAGGATGGTAGGTACTACTCGCTTTAATCCCATATTTTATTTTCCAAGCGTACAGAGAATGATTGCCACTTGTTGCAAAGGCATGAATTATATCTTTTTCAACGATTTCACAAGCGTTATTTCATTGAAGGAATTTATATTTTATAAAATACAGATTGCGTACAATATTGAGTTGTATTAGCTAAACAGCTCTATGAGCGATGAACATTATAATTAGCAGATAAATTCGGATAAATTGACTAAAATTAAGTAAATTTAATCTTTTACCACAATGGCAACGACACGATTAAGGTTCAATACTTATTTTTTTATCAGAGAACTTTTAATCTCTCTTCAAACGAATAAGTGAAATATCGCTCATTGATACGAGTTTAAACTCTACAGCTCTTTAGCGAATATTCATTTTTTGGGCTTGTGTTATAAAACTGTCACTGTGAAATACGTAAATATCGACTATATAATTAAATAAGTCAGCAACGTTAATAACTTAATTAAAACACAAAAGCACGCATCGGTAACGTCTATTATTGCAAACTTATACCTGTTCAGTCAGACTTTCTCATCCCAGATAACAGCGCAAATTAAAATATTACGTCGATCCCTCTGCCCACCCGAAAATCAATACAAAAACTCCAAAAAAAACCCCTACACCACGCACACTTTTTTCTCTCTACCACACTCAAAGCATCCGCCAAGACCCTCACTAAATTACTTACCAAAACCCTCCCTCCTGAAACCACCCCGAATCAATCTCTCCATTATCGCAAATCTGTTCTCGTTACTCCTCCAGACACACACACACA
>JAPYZO010004762.1:0-11238 GCA_030522905.1 Torymus flavipes | reverse complement strand
ACAATTTAACAAGTATACTTATTAAAACGAAAATTAGATTACTACAAAATTATAAAACACAAGACCTACACTCTCATTCGATATAATTGAATCGTAAAATCGGCTTTCCATTAATAGAGATGTATATTCAACGATAGCGCGGAAAGTCCATATTTCGGAATTTCATTTGAATTTTTTTACTCTTCCAATCAATAGCAGCAGTAGTGCATTCCTATATACATCGACGCGCGCAGTCGAACCGGTTTCACGAGAGGTGGAAAAGAGAGGATCGCGCGTGCGCGTGCCTGGCCCGTTTTGCTTACATATAAAGCAGATCATATTGATGAGAAAAAGCGTGTCCTATATTTACTCTCTCGTACGGACGTATACACATTTTCGTTCGATACGCGTTATATTTATAGCGCGAAAGAAATTTCATGAATCATCCGATGCCGTCTGCGCCGGCATCGGTCGACGACTTTATATACTCTTGTGATGCAGTGTGCGCGCGATCTTAATTTCATTAGGGCCGCGCATGACTCATTTTCTCTCTCGAGAGTGCTAATGTGTATTGCAGCTAAATCAGCTGTCGCGCATTTCTGAACGCAAATTCTTCACTGTTCTTTCGTCTCTTTGTTACTATATATCTGGCTAACTCGAGTAAAAAAAAACTATTATACATATTCTCGTGCTCGTATACGTCTCCCGTTTAAATCCTCTTCTCGTGTATATATATAACGATCTTGAACCTCCAAAAAACGGCTAAACCAAAACCTCTCTGTTACAAATCATCTGTACACCGCGCGCGCGATAACTCGTCCGCGCACTTCCCTCAGAGAGACAGTGGCGCTTTTGTCGCTCTTTCTTTCGGCTATTTTTGTATATATATATATATATGTTCGAGGGTGGCTTTTATTTTGACGTTCGCGCATATGCGCCCGCGTGTCAGTGACTCATCCTCCCGTGCTTCTTTTTTTTATTCCCCTCTTGTCCCTCTTCGTGGAAGTTTTGACTCGTGGATGTGCAGCGTTGGGGGTAGAATGGAGATGGTAGGTCTTCGGTGGTTTTCACGCGTGGTTTCTGTGACACACGAGAAAATATTAGTGTTTGGAAAGGAGAGAGAGAGAGAGAAAACACTATAGAATGTAAAAGGTATATGTCGAGAGTGAGGCGCAGTAAGACAAATAAATTCGTTTTTGTAGCGCACTGCTATAGAGGAGGAAGTCCCGTAATTGACAGTAAAATTCTGGAAAAGGAAAGAGATGCACGAAGTAGGCTCACTTTAATGAGTACTCAATTTCATATACGTTCTGATATTAAAATTTAATTTTTCTTTTGGAACCGGTACTATCTGGGTTACAACTTCATTTTAGAATACTGCCTGATCTTTTTATTTCTCTGTAAGTATATACTGTACTCGAACGTTTAAAATTATTTATAGATCGTATATATATATATATATATATATTTAAGATATAAATAATTTATTGAAATATAGTTAAACCTCAATCATAGATTTTTGTTAAACTTGAGTTCACTCAATACCGCTAAAAGAAAAAATAAAAAAAGATTTTCATTTTTTATAAATAAGTGCGCGTGGGTCGACACATACTAATCTTCCATCATCGGCACACTTTATAACAACGTCGACCGTCTCTCCGTGACGGACTTTTTTTTATCCTCTTTACCGTCTCGGGCGCGCTAAGCTCCTCGGTGGCGAAAAAAAAGTCGGCCCCGAGAGTCTACCTGCAAAAAGCTCGGCTAGCAACACACCGCCAACGTATGTATACATGTATATATGTATAGTGTCTATACATGTGTGCGCTCGTTACGCTTTTTGCTTCGTCGGCGCAGGCGATAAAGAACTCGGTGTTGCCGATGGGCTTTCCCCTCTTTATCTATGCATCTCGGCTTCGTTTTTTTCTAGGAAGCTGCTCGTTCGCTTGTTACAGCGTTTCTTTTCGGTATAGCCCGCGATAGACACTAAATCCCCCTGATGAATCCCCTTTTATATACTTTTACCGAGGTTCTGGAGAGAATTACGACTGGGCGGTGGTTAATTAAGAAATGATTGTCTGATTCGTGTGTATAGTTATGTTGTGATTGTGGCTAGATTGTAATATGTTTCTTGAACTGGAATGCTAAGATATATTGTGTTTTGGCTATATTTATGTTATTTTATCATAAACCTTACGGTTCGATCGTATACTTAACAAGATAATTAACTTATATCTTTTGTCCAAATTTTTCAAAAAGGTGTACCTTTTATCAGATGAAAAATTTCAGTATTAATTTCTCGAGTAAAAAGGAAAAAATGTTATCTCTATTGATTTAATACAGCTCTATATTGCTAAAACATTGTATAAAGTGCCATTATTATCGAGTAAAAATTTATCTAATATACTGATATAGTATACGATGACTATAAAGTCTATAAAATGAATTTTAAAAGCGATATAGGCTTGATTGTAAAGCAATAAAAGATGATCCGATGAAAATTTATGCAATACTGCAATTAAAAAGATTCGAATAATGCATATAATAAAAATAAAATAAACTATATAATAAATAATTTCAAAAGAATTTTTTTCACGTAATTATACTTTAACATGTCATTTATATAAATGAATCATTGCAAACATAAATTGCCGATTAAATAATCGCGGAAACATCGATTACTCGTCTAAATGTCTAAAAATCACATTAAATTTTTTTTTTTAGAAAATAAGCAAAAATCCGTAACAAAGCCACGACCTAATCGTCTTCCATTCCACACTTTTTATCCGAAAATCCCCTATACCGAAGGCAGCAATCCCCTCGAATGAAAGCCAAAACAGAGACAAAACAAACTCCCCCTCGCGACGCAGTCACAGCTCTCTAGACGCACGTATATATATACGCAAGCGCGTGCAGTATAATACAGTGTTTCTCTCCTCGCGAAATGCCTCGTTTAATCAATAAAAGTATACGGGCAGCGCGCGTGCACGTGCTATATGCGAGGCGATATGTTCGCGACAACGACCGCGCGAGAGCACTTATGTATATTTAAAAGGTTACGGCCTGAGCGCGCAGATTTCAATCGTTTCGCTGCAGCGGTATATTCTTATGTCAGACTGAATGATGATTGATTGAGGGCCCCGCGTTGCAGATGAAGAGTAGCTGCGGTTTCCGCGATTAGCTCGGGTTTCACTATTTTTTTTTTCAAAGCGTATACAGTATGGGCTTGGGAGTCTGGTTTGTTAGCGCTGTTTGTGGAGTTGCATGTGTTTACATTGATTGTTTTTATTATTAGTTAAAGAAACTCAAAAATTTGTCTACTATTGAGACCATAGTGGTTCTAATTCTTTACTGAAAGGAAATTGAAGAATAAACGTGTCGTTGATATAACATGAATTGAGATCGCACTAGTCTGCTACTATTTATAGCAATCACCTTTGACCACAACAACGTTAATTTAATTACACCTTTTACGTAGCTGCACTATGCACACTTAAAAACTGTATACACGTGAAAACTAATACTAAAAAATTAATTTCTAAACTTAATTATAGCGGCATGCACTCCTTTTAAGTCGCAAGAAGTAGATTGTTTTTTTTATCAGTGAATGGAAAGTGATTCGCTGCGTAGCGGCCTAACCGTTAGGTCATTACAGCTGTTGTTTATAGTGCGTGCAGTTTAATGATCTGTCAGTTGCCCAAACAATCTTATTACAATTCTTTTGGCCTTGCAAATGCTGTGCTATGGGAATAAAATGCTCGTAGTTTTCACTAAATAATGAAACTAATTTTCAATACATATTTAATTTTGTTTACCATATTAAATGCACAGAAACAAGAAAACACTAAATTGAATGCAAAAGTAAAAATATGATTAAGTATTAAAAATCAAAATCCATTGCGAGCTAATAAGCAGTTCTGGTGTGAAATAAGACTACAATAAAATTTGCATCCGTTAAGAGTAGTATAGTAAGTAGTGTAGCCTTAATTAAAGAGAATGATTTAGAAATAAATCGCTCATGAGATAAGTATCTCTCGGAGAATTTTAATGACCTCAGTTTTAAAAATGTATATGTGTTTCAAAAGTGAATGAACTTCTTCGTTTTGAATAATTCAATCGCGAGACCGGTACATATACACATCTAATTTCGACAAAAATTCTTCTTGGAAATTGCATGCATAGCTGAGATTCAATTTCGAATTCGAAAATTCTAATGATCAATTGTAAGTAGGTATATAACACGTAAGAATATCAAGTATAACACATCCATCTCGATCTTCTCACGAAGCTCAACGTCCGATACTACGCGGCCTAAGTACTCTTCCACTGGCACTCGTGTGTTTTCGTCCAGCAGCAGCATCAGACAACGCGCGTTGCAGCGGCAGTTATAATACTCGCAGGATACATATACAGAAGCGTTCGGAACGCCCGCCACAGACTCTAAATTTAACCGCGACGCCGCTCGAGCTTTCCCTTTCCAAACACACGCGGCGGCCGCGCGCGTCGTCTTTGTGTTCGTCGATCCTCTCGTAACCCTCCCCTAGGAGGCTTCTCTCTTACGCACAAAGACAAACAGAAAGAGAAATAGACCAGCAGCAGCAGCAGGATCATTCAGAAAATGACACTTTTTTTGTAGCTCCAAGCGGCTATTCCGAAAACCTACTGACCTACGAGCGCCGCGGACGTATTTATTCGCGAGAGGCGCGCGCTGTGTTACACGGCTTTGCATTTACGCTCATTAAGGAGCGAGTATTAGCCTTCAGTTTCTTGGCCACGCGGCGTTTTATACACATACATATATATACACCTATGCGCGCGTGCGCACGTGTCGTTAGTCGGTCTAGTTAATTTCTAATTGGGAGGATGCATCTCGCGAGGATGTAAGTAGGCACATGAGCTTTCTCTCTGTCCAGCTGCATGGCGCGGCTTCTTTTTGATTCCATTGAGATGCATCGCGAGCGCGCAATGGCTTTTTCATGTAGGTATGATCGTCGCTTTTTTTAATGACTATATACGTTTTTTACACCGCGAGGAATGGTCACTTACACGCGGACGATCATCGCGTTTTGATTTGTAGTTAAAGTTACCGCGCACGCGGCAGACTTAGTTTGGAGGGAACTTTCTAGTTTTTTTTTTGGAGCAGAGCGCGAAAGTTTTCAAATTAATGGACTTGTGTGGTCGAGAAAATCGTGGTATCATATATAGTGTCGTAAATGAAGTAGCTCGGGTAGTTGAATGGTTTCTATTAGGAGTAGAAGATTATCTCTACTTAATAGGCGCTTGAAGTATACGTTAAGATGTTGAGAGTGGACATTATCTATAAAAATTAATTTCACAAGTGCCTTTTAGAGCTGTGCGTATGCTACTGTGCATAAGTGCATTGATAAATGCACAATGCATTCATTGCTAATGAAACGCTGAAATAAGTGTTATATTATGATTATACGCAAATAAAAATTTTAATTACGATCTTTACGTAGCTCAAAACGATTAGTATAATATTTTGAGTTATTGACTTTAGCCATTTGATTACAAAATTCATTTTTATCATAATGTGCATTTATTATTTGAAAATGGTGAATCTATAAGTAAATTGTTGTGACGACTTTGTAATGAACGATAAATATTACCACAATTTTATAAATGCAATGTACAACTTTTATTTTCTCATTGCCATGTGAGAGAACTTCCTTATATACGTGGCACACTTACAGAGCATCATATTGGCCGTATTCGCTCTGCCATAAGAAAGTAATAATCCTTATTGGGTTAAGACAACACTCGACGATCACTCGATCATAAACGAACATCTCGCGTGTGTGTACTTTAGTCTCGAAGTAGATATTGGCGTTGGTTAAATCACCGCAAATCGTGCTCTTTGTAAAGTGAAATTTTGTTAAAGAAAACCTGGTGTCTAACAAACGCAAAATGATATATTTTAATTCAAAAAATGGTATTTACACGTAGATTAATGATAAAGGCAAAAATCTAGTAAAAACCTGAATATTTTCATCAAGAGATGAGTTTTCTAAAAACAACTTAAACTGCTCTAAATCTCGTATTTATGTATTTAAGATTCATTACATTAATTAAAAAATTTATGAGCCTTGAAGTTCGAACGGTACATAGAAAACTCAGGACTTTCCAGTTTCTAGATAACGCAAGCGTACTACATTGAGGCAACAGTGTTCAATTATGTAGTGAATTCTGTAAAAAAAAGAAATATTTTTTGAAAAAAAGAAATTCAAGCTTTTTTTGTGCTTTTATTAACAACACTTAGCATAAACGGAAATGTAAGATTTGTCTATACAACGAATAATTTTCATTAAATTAGTATTAAAATTGAAAGGAAAATAAATTTTACGCCTGTCAGCAGTACTTTACTTTTATTCGAGAAAATCAACAAACCACTTATTTAACTCACGCGTCAAATAATAAACGGCAGTTCAAGCTCGAATTTCGGAAAAATTAACAGCAGAGTCGCATTAAATAATTCAATAAACAGGCATGAAAATTACAGGTTGGCAGCCGCAGAGACAGACGGAACACGCGAGGAGACATTGCGGAGAATTCTCTGACGCGCGCAAATAACAACTTAATTACATTTGCGAATTATAACTGTGCTGTGCATATCAGCGCGATTATGTCGTCGATTTAAATTTTAATTTATAAAATAAATTTAAATCATACACACGTATGTGCAATTACTATTAATTTACACAAAAATTAGAAAAAATGTAAAGACTCGTGTAAAATCATTTTGTAGCAATTAATCAACTGCGTTTTGGTATTATTAAAAGAAAGGTTTGATTGGTAACTTTTTAATGATTTTAAACAAATAATAGTTCAAAGCCGCGATATTTATTTACTGGATCGCACATCCTTTTAAAGCGTGGCTCGCTTGTAAACGCCTGCATGTACACTGTACTTAATTTTAAATGGTTCGATTGAAGAATGCCAGAGATATAAGTATGCGACAATGCGCAAATAAATCCAAGTGAATTAGCGAAGTTGCGGGTGTCAGCGAGTCGTAAATAAACAGACGCCGCTCTCTGGCGTTTCTCCAGTCTCTGATGTCAGTTATTTCAGACATTCTAGTTTTTAGGGTATAGCATCTCAGCGACAATTACTTCTTGCGTTAAGAATATAAGTTGTTTACAAAATTAATCTTTAACGAACTAAAATGTGTAATGAATTCCGCCCCAACCCATCGTCTTTGAATTTAAAATCGTTCCAATGACGTGTCCACAAAAAACGCACTGAGCTGCATACAGCATTCCTTGATTTTCGTCACCTCATTGCTCTCACAACCGCAAAACCCGTCCTCGCCGCATTTTCGCGTATTTACTTGCTCTTCCGCGAGTATATATCGCCGCATGGCGTGCATTCTATATTTGGTGCGCGACCAAGTATGGCGCTCTCCCGTCGTAAAGGGAAGAGTAGAGCGCGAGCGCGTGGTTTATGCACAGGCGACCGATTGATTTAATTGTCGATAACGGTGAAGTGACGCGTGTCTTTTCTTTTTCTCGGTTCCATGGCTTGTCTAGTGACGCGCGCATTGTGCTTGCGCACTGTGGCGGATAAGACGGAGGGTGTGCGTAATTTCACTGAGGCTTGATGGCATAGAAAATGTAACGTTGAATCATTGAGATATGATGGAGACGGGATATTTATGTGGGAATGAAACACGCGTAAAAAAAATTTATAGTTTTTATTTATGGGTCAAGATGTGCATCATTACTTTGCACGATATTTTACATATTATGCCCCATAATCTAAGAAAACAACATATAGAGGACATTGGCATGTATTGCCAATACTGTGCATTTATATAGGCAATACATTGACTATACAAAATTTTTTTTGTACACCGAAGCTTCTTCACTTTTAGGTATTCGATTCAATGTGATATGCTTTTAGGAAAGATGTATATAATTTATATTTCAATTGTAAAGAAATGAAAATTGATAGGGAATGAGGATGTACAGTTTTGGTTATATCGGGTTGAATTGAGGTGACTCCTTAAACTATCCTTCGTAAAATTCGTTGGCTTAATGAATTAAATCATTGTAATAATAATAATAATATTTAACCTACAGTTTCATCAATAGTCCAAGTTACAATGAACTTCTACAAAGAATGTCACAGCAAATGACTGACACATTTCATGTAAATGAATTATCAATTATTATTATATCAGTTATTTAAATACCCGAAAGAATAAAATTCAACCTAATGAACATCACTCGAACACCGCGACCAAAACACTGCCAACCTTAGCACCGGCGTAATTCAATTTAACTAAAGGATTAAATTTACACCGTACTCGCGAACAACCCCATAAACCTATATGCATACCGGAACACGACGGCCGCCAACCCGATCGTTACATTCATCCCCCTTATTGAAATCACTGTTACGTACGCATCGGGTTACAATTTTACTCGGACGTTTACTGCCTCTACGCGTGGGCAGAAACTTCTTTCTCGGCAGGCTGTATATACCGGTGCAAAGACGATAGCGCTGCACGCGTCGCGGTCGATCGAGCGTTACTTTACCTTCTCTCACTCGCTCTCGCCCTACCTTTTACAGATCGCTTAGCGCACCTGCCGTCATGTAAATGCGCTCTTTTTCTGCGTCGTAAAAACCCGTGCGCGCACGCGGCTGCTGCTGATAGAGGCAAAAGGTAGAACGAGAGTAGCGCGCGGTAGCCAATCGTCACATTAATTTTCACGGTAATTAGGGTGTTGATGAAAAAGTTAATAGAGACTTTGCGAAGAGATTTTTTTTAGGAATGATGGTTGTATTTCATTATGGTTTTGGATTTGAACGATTTTGGGTGAATGTATATAAAGGGAAGGGATTGATTAATTTAGTAGATTTATTTGACTAGAAATGCCATTGTATGGAAATACTATATGATGTATCGAATATTTTAAACTATATCAATTAACCATGAAATTATTACCTTGATTCTTCATCGAATTAAAAATACAATCACATTATCGCGTTCCATTTATCCAACAATAACTTGTCGGTAAATTCATAGTCAACCGCGATTTCGCAGAAAATTGACGCCTCGTCTAACTCATAACAAAGTAATCGCTAAAACCTCAATATGCGCATCCAACTTATCCCCTCTTATAGCGAATCGCCTACTTATTTGAGTATCTAAGGCATAACCATCTCCTCTCTCTATCTCTCTCTCTCTCGCTAAATTGAAACTTCCGTCCGATCCAGGTAAATAATTACCCCGCCAATGCCCATTATAACCGTACGCAATCAATTTACCGTACACAACGCGAGATTAAGCGCGCAGTCGCGAGTCAATTTCGCGCGTGCGCATTACCTTGCATCCCATGTACGCACAAAAAAAAAAGGAAACGAATCCGAAGATGTAAGTCTATAAGTATTATACGAACGCGGACGTGCGGATGCCTTTTGGCAGGAGGTATAATCGTCCGCGGGCGGAATGAGAAAAGGACGAAAAATTGAGCGCGCTCTTATCAGGCGAATGATAGGGCATTAGCGGAATGACAGCTGCGGCGATATTCCTCTCTGGTCTCTCGGGGCAGCGGAGCGCGACGGCTTCTTCGGTGTGGCCGCGCACGTCACGAGGGATTCTATACAGGCACAGGGAGGAGAAAGAGATCAGCGCCCGAAGGATTGAAATTAAAATTATCAAAACGCGAGCGGGACGAATAGAAGGCGGATGGGACCGTTAGGCCGTGACGGGAATTCTTCGCTGTGGGTTGGTCGAGAAGGAGGAGACCGAGATAGAGGTTCAATGAAACCTTTTATAATATTTACAGTTGATACGTAACTCTTCCCGTTTTAATTGTTTGATTGTAGCAATGGATTTTTGGCTCGTTAAATATTCCACTTTTCCTTTATATATTCAGGTGCGACTATTATCTTCTTTCTACAGATATTTATAGAATGTTACTGTAATTTTAAACGATTCGCTTTATAATCACAAATAAACCACATATGATATAATATGCAAAAAGACGATTGAGTAAATTCGATGATCATTGCTGTGAGATGAGCTCGCGAGAAACGGACCAGTTTTATCGCTCGCCGGCGACCGCCGTAACAGCGTCATTAAATTACCGGCCGCGCGACCGCTGAAAGCCGCGATTTTCGCTAAAGTCCGCGCGGTGCAAATACTTGCGCGCGAGCTCGCGTTAATTGCTTTTTATTCTTTTGTACCGCAACCATCCTTATAGCGCCGGAACGGCAATTATCCGTAATTGCATTCATCTTTTACTGTTAGACGCTGGGTATATTGCTCGCGCGGCCTGGCCAGCAATATGTATATAAGTATAGCTAGTATAGAAACGGACCGCCATTATATAGTTACAGACCGGGCTTTTCCGATGCTCATGACACTTTGCGAATTTCCTCGCTGTAATGTACATCTACAATATACACCTAACTCTTTACTCCTATGTGTGTTTCTTAGTTCTCTCTCTCCCCCTCTCTCTCTCTTTCTCTCTTTCGCTTTCCTTCCTTTTTTCTCTCTCCGCACATTTCATTTTCTTCGTTTTTTTTTCTTCGCTCTCTCGCCTCTCCTCCTCCCGGCCTTTCTTCACGCTTCGATGTTAAGATGCTTAACCAACTTCCTGCGAGCGGACGCCGCGAACACGCGAGCTGTGCGCTGACCGCCGAGCGCTCGTGAAACTGCCATTATATTCGCACGGGGAAAATATTCTATACGCAGAACGTCTGCTGCTGCTGCCTCGACGCTTCTTTTGTCCCTTTCTATATGCCCGGCGAGCGTGAGTGTGTGTATGTGTCTGTGTGGTTCGGACAAGGCAAGAGCAGCTTTGTGCAATGGCTTTTTTGAGGGCTCGTGTGTGTGTGCTGACGTGGTAATTGCGGTGGTTTCTCAATTGCTGATTGCGTTTTGGGTCGAGGTGTGCTGACGTGGTAATTGCGGTGGTTTCTCAATTGCTGATTGCGTTTTGGGTCGAGTGAAGAGGTGAGAAGTGTTAGGTTGGAAGTGTGGCTTATATCGAGGGTCGAAAGATTTCATTTTATATTTGAAGGACCTAAATCAGTGCCATTATACGATATCGCGTGGTTTAATATAAGTTTGATTATTTTCTCGGTGTCTGTACCGGTTAACCGCAGTATGTTCAAGTATTTAAGGAACTTCTCCCAATTTTGAATAAAAGAATCAAATTAGATAGCTCTTTAGATAACTCCTAGTCAGTTAAATTTTTGGAAGTATAAGGTACCTATGAAACAAAATATTGA
>JAPYZO010004761.1:0-16661 GCA_030522905.1 Torymus flavipes | reverse complement strand
CATGGCAACGTAACGTTGTTTATTTATATTTTTATTATAAGGTTAATTCTTACAGTTTATCTCCGCGCACGTAATGCACGTGTGATCTAGTTTATAATATAATGAATTTCGTAAAATAACTTATCTATATTCACGGTAATTTTTCGAGTTTTGAAGACAGTATAACAAATGTCCATTCGATTGTATCAAGAATTTATGACAGCTCTCTTTTATGTACCCGCGGAATAACGGAGTAGAACTGGCCATGAAATTATAGAACACGGCGCATTGATGTATGCACACCCGGTAAAATGTATACACTTCGTTCATAATTTATAGGTACTCATATTTGCCCGTGGAACAAGTAGTTTTTTATTCATAATCTACCCGACTTGTTCATCTACTTTTATTGTACATTAACAATATTTGCTCATTTTCTGCTCTAATTACGACAACTTATGCTGACTACTACTCGACAACTAACTATGCTGTTTCCTTCATTTTCTTTGGCACAATCGTATGTAAAGTTATTTATTGTCAAAACTGTTACAATATAATATGAATATCCGATATTTATATTAAAAAGTTATATTTAGATTGATTTAATTATTAATTTTTCTTCGTGCTATAAGTATAAACAATGATATAAATATACGTTTATATAATACCTACAATAGAAGTTAATTTAAAAAATAAAATTATTGATTTATTAGTATTAAAGGTTGTTTCGAAAATTAATTATCAAACACGTAAATACAGACAATTACAGAAATTTAAATGAACAATAAATTGTTCCGTCATGCCTTCTTTTTAACATTTATATTATTCTTTAATAACGTGAAATTATATTGTCAGTATTTTATTTATAAAATAAAAAAACGTTAATATTTATCGTATGTATAAATTGTCATGTTCATATTATTTAGTGACAAGCAAAAAATGAGTAGAGCATTTAAAATATTTCGAAAACTGTATCTTTTTTGTACTTCCATTCTTGCAAGTGTTCATAAAGACGCAAGAAATATAAAAATCATTACTGTTATATAAAACTCATGTTTACATTATCGTGCGCATTAATTAAAGTTTTCATGAAACCGCGCGCGCTTTACAGCGCAATAGAATTTCAAAATTTCATAACCATCAGGCGCTCGATTCCGCGCTTCTTCGTTCCACGCTTCCCCATCTGAATTTTAAATTCAATGCTTTTACTGATTTAAAATTCATGTTTTTATATAAAGTCGGGGCATACCATCTTTGACGCAGGACTGGAGACAGACAGACAGACATCAACGTCCGCGAAATCTCGCGTGGTTTTTAACGCTCGTTTGGTATATATAGGTAATTTGCGCGGGAGAAAGTGATTTACGGGACGCGGGTAACGTAAAACCGTAATTAATTTTTCCCTCCCGAGAATCGATTGTGTGCGACTATCACCGACAGCTGTTGTAATTTTATCGCTCCGTGTGGAAAAAGTGTATAAGGGACGGGAGTTTTGCAGCGTTTATAAATAGAATTGAGGATTTTTCAAGGTGATTTTATGTGTTTATGTGGCACGGGGATGAAAAATAGCTGAATGTTCGTTTACTTTTTCGATGAATAGCAAAGTGTATTTTGCATAGACACAATCCTTCCAGAGACTTGTCAAAGTGGACAGAAAACAAATATTTGGACAGTTATATCTAGTATATTTTTAGTTTCTACCTACCAACATATTATTTATACATGTATCATATCAATTAACGGCTACAAACTCCATTATTTCTTACTTATTGCCATACATAATATCCATGCAATGTATAAATACGCAAGACATATCGAAACGGATATCGAGAACATTGACACAATTAAGGCCAAACATTAATATTTCCTTACTCTCCATATCCAGCAACCATTAATCGAATTTCAATGAAAATTAGTCTACTCAAAAAGGCGAGGAGAAGCTAATCGAATAACGAACCATTAGCGAATCAAAAATCTCGTAACGTGACTTCCGACACTCATTCCCGCAAGCCCCCCAACGACGTTTCCACACGGAACACCGAGGCGTGTCCTCGAAATCCCCGGGATTCCCAGGCATCGCGCGCAACTATACTCTTCAGCTCGCTCGAAACAAAAGCTACCTATACACGCGATTATAATCCACCTGGCACTTTGCGCGCCCCTTTTCTGTGTCGACGACGAGCGCCATAAAATTTTCACGAGCCCGTTCACATGCGTGTTTTACGACGCGGGGAAAAAAGTGTTTTATTATAAACGCGTGCCATGATATCGGATGGTGGAGAGAACGAGGACGCGAGGTGTAATTGCGCTCAGGTTTATATAGTCTGTCCCGTGGTGATGGGCGCTGAGATGCCGCCGCGGGTGGGAAATCAATTTGATATCTTAAATAACGCCCGAGTGGCTGGCTATTACGAGCGGTGCTGCTCTTTTTTGTTGTTGTTGGGTTGGGAGGTCGCTGAATGGGCGGGGGTGAACTTTTTTATTTAGGGGGTGGGAGGAGAGGGTTATTGAATGGGATTGCCCTGTTTTTTATTGTGGGATGCGTTTTATTTGTGTGGAAAGTGTGTAAGAAGACGTTTTTATATATAGAAATGGATTGTGCGTGCTTTATTGGAATTGGAATAAATATAGGGTTTGTTCTCAGAAGGTGAAGAGAGATTTCTTATATTTAGGGACATAGAGACACGTACATAAGTTAAAATGTGAAAATTAGCAGAAATTTGGAATGAAAATTTATTTGTAATAGCAAAACAATATTATTGCTTAATAAGTATATGAAAAGTAATCTTGCAGTTATAATTTAAATGATGGTGGACTAAATAAAAAGTGCTTCAACATAATTAAGCTACAATTTCATACTTTTTATAGACTTTTACACATTGGTATTTCAACATCCAACTCTCATGACATTTTAATTATCGATTCATATGTCGAGATTGACGTAATAGCTTCAATGATGCGTGCAAGGATTTCTTCGAGTATACACTGTATCTCGGTAGCTACGGTAGCATTCAACTTTAATTAGCTTCGAAACGCTCATCCCTGAAGAGCCGTCCGATGCAATGAGGAACTACATATCGAATTTTCAAACTACCTCAAAGTTCGAATGAGAACGGACCTCGGTTTTCGATGTGATCAAAAGCAATTGGAATAAAAGTGATATAGCATATTATTTAAGTAGATATGATTATCCTACGATAAGTAAATTTTCATAAAGACAGTTATTTTAGTAAAGTTAGTTATGATGAGTAAGTTATAAATAATGACATATATTAAATTGTAAATAATACTTGAAAAAATTAAAATTTTTTTTACCTAAAATTTTAAATAAAATTCATTATATTTGCATGCAAACTAAAAAAATTTTGTTTTTCCGAAAATTTCGCATTTTTATTTATCAGGCCACCCCATAACCACTACACTAGCGCGCGAGAATCATTATAGAGAAACATCATTGAACTTCGAAGTTGTTTGTTACGCAATTCTGCTGCTATTTCAGTGCGCAAGAGCCGGGCGAAAAAGTCGAAGAGCACGAAGAACTTTCTGCAGCTGTTATAAGTTTTCTCGTGCGCGAGAACGACGTTAGCAAAGTACTATACCTCTCACCTACCTCCCTCTCGTCTTATCAAATTTTTACTCTCGCCGGCTAAATTTTGACAAAAGACTTTTTCCTAAGGAAAATCCTTTCTCTCGTCCCCTGGAAAGCTCTACATCTGGAGCGCCAATCCAATGGGATTCATTTCCCAAAAAAATCCTTTTCCAATCTTTTCCTTTTAACGAAAAAACACGTTCACTCGTTTATCAAAAAAATACCGTAACTCTCGAGTTACACGCCGGGCTTTTTCCTAGCATCAATTATAAACGACTGTAGCAGCAGCTGCAATTCGATTAAAAATTCAGCCCCCGCGCTATCCCGAAGGTCGTAACAAACCCCGACGCCGCGCGCCGGTATTATCCAGTCCGCGCGATGCGAAAACGCGATGTATTAAAAATGAAGAGAAAGCGAGAAAGAACGATTTCATTTCATTAGAGAAAGAGCTTTTCGCGGTACCCATACGGAATATGCTTATGCACTGACAGCGGCAGCCGTTGGTTGCAATGCAGTTCCGCGAGTGCGCGGGCGGGCGCGCGCTAAGTAGATTGGCCTACTTCTTTATTTCTTCACTTCCCTTTTTTTTTCAATCGAACGACCGACTGTGGCGTGTGTGTGTTTACGCGAAGGGAGAGTAAAATCTGACGGTGCGCTGTTGCGTTTTAGTTCCCGTTATTAGCGCTGTGTATTATGCGTAGGTAGATGTGCGATGAGGCGAGGGTGATTATTGGGAAAAGTTTTAATGATGAGCAGAAGAACAGGATGCTGTGTGCTTATAGATTCGTTACCTGTCGGGTACAGCTGGTAGTAGCGTATAATTTTATGCCGGAATTTGGGCGTATTTTTAGCAGTCGTTATGTATGTTAGTTGAATTTAAAGATGTTGTCTTTAACGTTCTAGCTTTATTGATCTATATTATTAAATATGTACCAAATTAATATATATATAATATGTATAATAATATACATATAATCTACCAAACAATTCTCAACATTATATTTTGTAATTCGTGTAGACACCAAAGTTACCATTTTACAACAAAGCTTATTTTTGATTACATATTATGTAATTTTAATGGAAAAGGCATTGAAAAAGCTTCAGGTATTATAGTTATTATAACGGAATTAAAATTTTTGATACTAAACGTATACAATAATTTATATCATCTACACATTTAATTTATTCTAAGAAAAAATAAATGCAAAAGTTACAGTTTTGCGACGCTGTATATTTTATACAAATGAAATATTTTAAAACGCTAAAACGTATCACAAAACCCACCATTTATTATTCAACAGTCCTTCTCTGAAGTACCACAGAATATAAATACCAAAGAAAAAATGTATTTATGTTCTCGTCAAACAATCTCATTCACTCTTGGCACACAAAGCTCGGACGCGGTGAACAGCACTACAGCCCCGTTCGCTGCTCGTTTTTTCCTCTCCTTCTCGCTTTCATAACCGGGTGGCGCTTTCGATTGCCATCGGCCGGATACACAGGTTCAACTTTCGATTCGCCAATACTCGCCCCCCGGAAACATAATTACCGCTACCGAAAGCCATCTTTGTCCCCGCAATTATCCCCTCTTCCCCTCTACGGAACTTTCCTCCCCGCGTTAATGGATTACCGCTCGCGCCCATTCTCTTGTTGGGCCAAATTGACTCGGTCGCGCGCGTTTCGTGCCTCGCAGGCGCAAGCGGCAATTATTTCCTGCCGCACCGTGGAGACACTTTTTTCTACCTTACCCAGCCGGCCGCGCGCTGCTTTTTATTCTTTTAATTGAAGCGACGACGACACGCGTGTATAGTGCGTATGTAATTGGAGGTCATACCGCGTGCGTCGGAATAATTAAAGTTCGCGGCGGTGTATTTTTGGTGCGCTCTACTGTTTTTTCTTTTTTTTTGGAGGCGAAGAAGGGGAGTATAAGACTGGACCGCGGCGCTCGGATAATTGCGCGCGCGAGCCGCGAAGTTAATTAGGGTGAGGAATGCGCTCGTGGGAGAAATATGAAAAAGTTTTAGCGTTGAGCGTATAATTAATGGCCGCGGGGAAAGGACTGCGGCGAGATTTTTCATTCTTATATAATACGCCGGCGGGGAAGTTTGTGTACTTTTGTTGCGGGAGTATAATGAATATACATGTGTTTTACTGCTGTGTTATTATATCGATTGTCGTACTGTTATTGTTCCTGAGAATTCAGGATTCTGGTAATTTTAAGACAATGTGAGTATTTATTATTTTTACATTCCTTTTTTATTTGAGTATTATATAGCTCGACGAAATTTTCATTACATAATTTATTTATATAGTGATGAGGCATTGCTTGTGCCAATGGTATTTATATTTCTACTATACCTATAATCAATTGAAGTAAATAATAAACTGTACAATTATATGTATAGTATTCTAATGAACCTTGAATTTGTTTGTAAATTGTTTGTTTTTTTCATCAATTATTCTAGCTATAACTAAAATAAAATAATATATAAATGTCTTTAAAAAAGCTGCATCGGGGTTTCTTTCTGTTACAAGGTTTCACTTAACTACATAACAACAAGTGTTCTAGTTCCACAGCAAAAGAGCACTTTTCCCTTCTAGTTTACCTCAAAATAACTGTACGAAAGTATACTTGCGATGCACGGATGTTAACACGAGGTGGCAGCACGTTCGTGTGTTTTAAATTTGCAAGGAAACGAAGGGTCGGTAGTCTCAGACGGTGCCGGAACTAATTCATAGCGTCTATATTGCACTATATTTATATATTAATAAATATTCTCTAAAGATGAATAAGTGGAACGTCGCTTAAAAGTGCAAACAAGTGCGATAAAATCGACTTATTATTCAGTGACTATTCATCCCTTACGCATGAGTAAAAATTTTATTCCATTACTTCAATATTTGCATTTGTTTTCATTTATTCGCACAAGCGAACGACTTTTTACTTATTTATTTTTAGACAGTAATATTGTACGTTACAGCGTGTGTTTCTTCTCATTTACTGCGAACACAACATCCCTCACTACATTGCATCACCCCCCATTAATCGCACTTATGAAATTGCGCCACACTACCCGTCTGCCATCACTTAACCCTTAGAATATCACAAAACTCAGCCCCATTTAATAAGACAGCCAATTACGCGCCGCGCGTGTATACCTATACTCATACCGTGCGCTCGCTCACTGTATCATCCTCCAGGCCAACGGGGCGCGTTGTAAATCAGCCCGCCATACATGCCGACGCGTTGTACAACAAAAATACCGCCACGCACGCGACGCGCCGCTCGATAATGACTCAATTCGCGTGCCCCGGCGCTAAATCGCTGTGTATATTTCTGTACCCCATCATGCGTGGGAGGTAATATACGCACCTGGCGGGTATGTAATACGAGGAAGCCGAGTGGAGAAGGAGAGATTATCTTTTGCCGTTATGCAAAACGCGTGAAAGTTCTTTAACGAGGTTCCGGGGCCTCCATTTGAATTTTTGCAGCCGCGCAGCAGCCGCTGTTGCGCTCGTGAATAGTCCGTTAGGGCGTAAGTGGCGGTTAAGAATGCGAATGCGTGGAAACGGGGACAACTGAGAGAGGGACAGAGAGAGAGAGAGAGAGAGAGAGAGAGAGAGAGAGGGAAGGGGTGAATGAAAGTCAAGGGACTTGAGCCTTGATAAGATGCAATTGTTTCTCTTGGTATCGGGGTTGGAGCTGCATTTGGAGTATTGTGGGTGTCTTTGAGAATTAAGCAAGCTTTTATTTGTTATTTTACAAGCAACAGGGAGAAAAAAAATAAAGATATATATATTGAACACGTAATATTACGTAAATATATTTTGTATATTTTTGTCGAGCGTATTTATAGCTGAAAATACAAAGCTTTCTCCTCGTGGAAGCAGAATAATAATTTAATGGAAAAATAGAAATCGTAAATATACTTTTGCACAGTTTTCCGAGTACGCGAGCAAGATTTTATTTTGTTATAAATAAAAGCTAGTAGAAAGTTTACCTTTGTCTTGGCTTTAAATACTATTGGTAATTTCGTTAAACTTTACAAAGCTAACCAACTTTGTCACAGACGCAGAAGTAATGAGGATAAATAATAAGGTTGGGAAAAGTTAGGCATAGTTAGATACGGTTTGGCAGTGTTCAACAAAAATGATTGAATGAACAAAATGGAAAAAAGACCTTTCTGGAATGTTTGCAAAGAAGTAATAGAAGAATTAATATGTAACAAACTTCTATGAGTAGTATAGTTATATTGAATGAACACAATAGCGAAGATTACTGTAGTTTAGACAAAGCGCAGAAAGGTTAATTGGATTGAACAACCGTTCGGCAAAACAAAGTGAAAATAAAAAAAATTCTGTTGTTTGAAAAATTCTTTTCAGAAAGCAGCCCTTTTCAAATACCGCCCATTCTTCATATTTACACAGTAACATGCATCCTATGGCAACGAAGCCGAAACCCTCCGAGGGTATCAAACCCACTCGAGCGCGAAATTCCCAGTACCACACTCCGTGTTTCTAAATTACAAGTGCGGCGTACTCTTGTTATCGGCGGACGTAAATCTGGGTCGAACTACTTTCTACGCGAGCGAGTGTTTATACGTAAAATACCGCGAACGCCGCTCGTCTCCTTCTTGTCGCCGCGGTGCAGCCAGTTCGAACTCAATTATTATCGATTCTCTTTTCCACGGTTACACACCGGTTCCGTTACCTTCGGTCAAAAGTAATTTGAAAAAAAGGGAAAGAAAAACAAGGTCGCCCGTTTCGGTGGGGCAAAAAAAAAACATCGATGCATTAAGTAGAGGGTGAATAAAACAAAACGCCGCGTAGTCAAGGTTGCGCGACAGAGCTACCTTTCTAGGTTGTAAAAACAAATTGCAAAGCCGAGAATAGAAGTTTGATTATATTGTCATCAAGTAATAAAAGGTCGCGTTGGATTCAGTGTCGATAACAAGGTAAATTGGAGTCTCAAAAATTTATGAATAAGAGGAAAGAAAGGGAATGGAATAAGAGCATGCTTGAAATCAATGACTTCAACAGGTGCATCGCTTGACTGAAGACAATATCGTTTCCTTTTGATCCAGTAAAAATTTAGGAGTCGCATAGTGATAAGATAAGAAGAGCATATCATTTTAAATCCGTCACAGTGAATGCTCGTAAATCTTTGATGAAATGAATTAGGACAGCAGATTTTATTTCAGACAAAAATCCGATATATGTAGAGAGAGAGATAGAGAGAGTATACCATTTATTGAGTTTTCTTTTGTTAAAGGCTAAGAGAAATCTTTGCTATTTAATATACCATTAAATAATCATTCAGACATGAAATTAATTACGCACTTATATTCACGTATCGTTGGAAAAAATAAAAAGGCCCCTTTATAATTCCGAACAGGAGAATTGAATTATTATACCGTTAAATTATGAAACGGTTGAGGCAGTCTGGCACTGCAAATTTGTAAATTAAACGAACCGACTGAATCAGTGCAATTATTGTTTACCGTATACAATCGCGGCGGGTTAATGCAATATTTACTCATACTTAAATATGAACCGTTTTGTTCTCAGAAACACGGTTGTGGTACTCGGTGTCAGCTACGACAGCAAGTAAATTCAGTTTTCGTTCATTTCAATGAAATTTCAATTAAAACCAGATTGTTTATATTTTTATTGATTTGTTTAAAATTAGTATTATAAATGTAGCTAATTTTTCACTCTTTAACGACAGTTTCGATCATTTAATCAATGCATTTTTAGTCCGGGACATAGTGTACACCAGATGTACTATACTCATATAAGAACATTAGGATAAAGTAAAGGAAGAAAAAAATATAAAAAATTAAAATTAATTCATTGCCATGAAAAGTAAAGTTTGTTCTTTAACACGTTTACAATTCTGTCATTTTGAATTCTCACGCAGTGATTTACAAACAAAATTACGAAAATCAATAACCGACTTCATTAAAAAGTTGTATTTACTTTATTACATTCCACGTAAATTAAAATCCGCTCGAAATCCGCTTCTACTGCTAAAACTTAATTTCTCCCGCGAAGAGTAACAGCGGCAATCGATATTACAACTTTAATGGCAAACTAGCTCGCCCAATCGATATCGCACACCCATCAAGCGTCACTCTTAATTCTCGTCATAAACGTTCTTCTCTCTCTCTCTCTCTCTCTCTCGCTCCAAGGGCTTCACTCGAAATTAACGTAAATGCAGCGTAAATCTCTCGCCGTTTGTTGACCTTTAATTGCAATGTAATGCCGCGGACCGTCGCAGACGTCATAACGACGACGTTCCTGCTTCGTTATAGATACCCCTTCGTTTGGTGAAAAAGGACAGAGTAGAGAGACGTTCGTTTTCCCTTTGCAAGAGCAGCGAGAGAGAGAGAGAGAGAGAGAGAGAGAGAGAGAGAGAGAGAGCCACGGGTGCTAACGAGGCGAATAATGCAAATTAGACGGTTGACCTGGCGCAATCGCGCGCTCGCGCCCCCGGGAAACGCGCGCGCGTCTTTGTATCGAATTTTGTTAGAATGTTTGAGCACGCAGAGTAATTCCTCCAGTCTTACACGCGTGTAATGGGAAAATAAAAAATGGTGAGGATTAGGTTGGTGGTGTCGTTCTATTACATTTTAACACTTTAGAATGCTGTCCATTAATTTAAGACATACTTAGAGATTTAATAATAACTTGTCCTTTAAAGGGAACCGTTATACTACTTTCAAAGTAACATTTTTGAGGAATTTCAGAAAACTTGGATTATACGATGATTATTTTCGTTAGAAGCATGCCGCAATCCCAACGCAAACCCAACGTAATCTGAAGACTCGTCCATTAGTGCATGATGCTATTACAAACACAAACTGCGCTAATATTCCGTTAGACTTTACCCGCGAGCTTTCGTTAAATATTTCGCAAAGGGAAACGCGTAGGGTGGGATCACTAGAGACAAGGATATACGTTGGGGGCTTGGAAAAACGTCAAGCTCGCGTGTAATGCCCCGGGCAAACAGAAGTTGGCCATCGAAGACGCAAAGCCGATCGGGGGTTACGTTTAATCCTATTATATACGCCAAAAAAAAAGGAAAACGTCCAAATGTCAACGGAGCTTTGAAAGCTTGGAAGTTTGCGTTTTGGTTTTGTTTACACGTGTGACCTCGTCCTTTTGCGATTTGACAGCTGAACGCTGTGGTTGTCGCAGCGAATCTAATCAATGGGCGTAAATAGAATATTTACGTTTGCATAACCAATTGTAATTGACAGAATATTGTGTTAAATGTGTATGTACGTGTAATTTTACCGCAATGTCAATCAAGGTCATTGTGGTACCTTTATTGTTGGAAATCGTTTGTCAAATGATAATAATAATGTTAATAGTAGAAGCTATGTTTTAATATTTAAATAAGAGAATTTTAATTCATTTCATTCAGACAGTCACATTCATACTTCTGAGCTCAGTTTTCTGGAGATATCATTGTCTCGACGTTATACTGTAAAGGCGCGCACACTTCAGCCTCGAGTTGTCCAGCAACTTGGAGATGTTATAATCCGTCTTGTATAACTTTGCTATGTCATGCATGCAAACTAAGGAACAAAAAGTAGTAAAGTATCCTTTTGAAGCTTCGTATGCAGAATTCCTTCTCGAGACTTTGTGGAGGAAACAGGTGGAATTTCAAGTGAAACGTTTTTGTAGCATTTAGCAAAAGAAACGGAGCGGAATAAACAGAAAGAAAACATACGTCGAGTGGGTAATTCTATTAAATATGTTGTCGTCAAACACTGTATGTTAAAAGATATAATTTATGAAGTTCGTGTACAGAAAAACCGACAAACTATACGAATGCACATTTGTAGATAACGTGAATGATGTATCCTTTGATAGAATGACAAACGAGACAACTTAGGATTACCAGAATAGTAAAAGTGAATTATAACGATGAATAAGCTTTTACTGAGCGACTAATATTTCATGAAGTACAGGTTTAGCGGTCAATGATAACTTGGTAAAGTGAATTTCAGGTGATAACAGATTTAACTGGAAAACGATTCAGATATGTAATAGCTATAGTTTATATGGTATTATTTTCTTCTTTGAATGTTCACAAAAGGACGTAAGTAAACATATAGATTCTAAACCAAACTAAGGATCAATTTCAAGCACTTTCCGCTCGAGCAATCTGTTACGTCGAGACTAAGATTAGATGAAAACCGAATATAGGTCGATGTGCGGCAGCGTAGAGAATAGCGTCAAAGTTTCCTCCACAAAACAACCACCTCGAGTGGACGAATCAATCTGTTCCATCGCGTTCGTTCGTTCATCAATTCGCTGTGATTCGACAATTTCAGTAAGTTACAACGCGAACTCGGCGAATTGAGTACACTTGAACGAGACCAGAATGCTCTCTCTCTCTCTCTCTCTCTCTCTTTCTCTCTCTCTCTCTCTCTCTTGATAGGAGCCTAAGAATCAATTCACCGGGAAAAATGGACTTCCACCGCCGCGAGCAAACGATGGTCCTCTGAATGTCATCGACCCTGCGCAAAGAACCGTGCGTCAAAGGTGCTCAACTGGCGGTATTGACCTTCTCCAAATCAAAGGAACCCATTGACACATACACACACATACGCATTCTTTCACCTGTCATTGAGAAAAGCAAGAGTGAATGAAGAAGATGTCTGTTTCTTTTTCTTTTTTGATAGCACATGTCAGGTTTTTACGACAAGGTCGTAACGTTTTATGCGCTGGGTGGACGAAGTACATGCGTGTAATAGCCGTGCGGACAAAGTGACTCTACTTCAGCAGCTCATTTCCTTGTCTTCATGACTCATCGGGCCAACGGATGAGTAATGAAAGTCTGGAGAAAGCGCGCGCGCTAGAGAGCGAAATTTTCATCTAGTTGAGGGGCTGCGTAAATATTTAATGAGGCTCATTGTGCCAGGCTATTGCGACAATGTCCTCAGCTTGTTACATGGTGTTACAGGTCGAAGATTGCATTTGGTTGGTGTTGAATAAGCTTCGTAGAATGGAGAAATAGAAGGATTAATGCGTTCAGTTGGAATTGACGAGACTTCGTAGAATGGAGAAAATAGAAGGATAAATGCGTTTAAATGGTATTGGCGAGACTTCGTAGAATATATAAAATAGAAGGATAAATCGTCGGGTGAAAGCAAGAACGTGCGCCATCTCAGCTTGGCGCGTAAGAACGTCCTATTATGGATTCATTAGTAACCGGATAGCTAAACAGATACTTTTATTATTCTGCCTAAATTAAGTATTATCGTAAAATAAACGCCGAGAGGAAAATAAAAATTGTATATGGTATATGGGTAATATAATATTTCTATTAGCGTATCAAGATTGAATGTCAGAGTCAATTGAGGCTACACTTCTAAATTCTTAAAGTTAATGAACGTATATCATTCGGTAATATATTTCATAAAACTTAGGGCATTTTGGAACTGGATTGACAAAAAGGTATAAGATACAAATTATAAAAAATATTTGTTCTATCCTATATAAATTATTCATAGACAAAGTACAACCATCTACCGTTACCAGAAAAATTGTATCTAAATTGAGTATCAAAGGATCCTGTAACCCATGAGCCGCACGTCAAGCTGAGCAAATCGCCGCTTGCACATCTGCGCAAGAAAGCTCGCGTGCATCGATCATCCTTCTCGACGAGCGCGCCCAGCGGCTATCCATCATTCGCGCAACGCATTCGAATATCGCATCTCATCGTGCCAAATCTCTTACATGCGAAATTACGCACTTGCAATCCGCCAACCTAGAAAGAACCATCGCACCCCTTTAATTTACAAAGCCCTAATGCGCGCCGGTGTGCGATATTCACGCTAAAGTAGGTAACAGGCGCCGAGATTTTTTGCCCCGCGCGCAAGCGCAAGTCAGTCAGTGGGTTATATGTGTGTGTGTGTGTGTGTGTGTGCCGGTGGAAGGGGCCGCTGTGCTACGATCGAACTTTAATTAAAAAAATGTGTTGAGGCAGGGAGAGGAGGAAATCGAACGAACGTGTACGTGTGCGTGTGTGGTAAACACTAGCCGCACGACAAAGAGCCACAAGTGCGCGCGCGCGTATTATATATACATATACGTTGCTTTTACTCCGATGGCAGCGTGATAATTAACGCGCGCGTGAATTAATTTTTGCGCTGGAGGTCGTGGATTTTGTATTTTCGTTGCTGGTACGTTAATTCATGAGTAATCGTATATGTAGCGGCTGCGTTTGGTCGTGAGAGTATTGATCTGGACGCTTTGGTTGTTCGAGTATCTGTTACAGTTGTGCATGCAGTGTACGTTTAGCAAAGTTGGCGTATTCTGGAAATTTGATATGTGTGAAGGATTATGATGGACCTTGGCGAAGAGAAGAAAAAACGTCAGTAGTAGTTGTTTAGGTAAAATAATAAATGATTTTACTGTGCAATTTAGCCTCATAGGTTCGTCAATTTATTGAGATTTTCCCTATTGCCACAAATGGCTTACTGCAGTATAAAATCACCATCGGAAAACGATTACATTTATTTTTCTATTTTCTAAAGAAAATACTCAAATGTTTCTTATTCCAATTTTACGAGCCGATGAGTCGTGAGAAGTGATTTTTTTCAACACACTAATATAATTGTTTTTCTCATCAAATGTAACCTTTTACTTCTATAAGCTGAATATTATTTTGAACAACTATCTGATTCAATAAAATATGTCGAATTTTTATGGATATCTTTTGGCTTTACATTTTAAATTCCATGAATAATAATCGGTTTCAATAGCACAGGAATTCTCACAAAAGTGCAATAAAAATTAAAATCATTGATCTACATCATACCATATATCATTAATTCAAATTAGTTTTTAGTAATTAGGAGTCTACTGTCATTGCAGAACGTAAGAGTGCGCAATCAATTGCTTCGGAACGAATCTATCAAGAACCTCTCGCACTTCAAAATCAATCGATTCCGAAGCACCTCTTCGCGTTTACTCACTTACAATCCAAACAAACCCCCGAGATATCCACTCGTCTCTTCCCAGCCAGCTCTATATACAAACTAGCCGGCCTGTATCTAGCCGATGAGTCCCGGCATTCACAAACAAAGGCCGAGCGCGAAAGCGCAACACGCAAATTCTTTTCAGTCTCAGTTACGCGCGAAATATTGAAGCGGTCGAGAGTCGCACAATGGCTTTTCCCCCATTCACAATCCCTCCCCCACAGCGTGGGCAGTTATCCCGTGAATCCTCCAGCGGGTGTGTATATCCGCGCGGCTGATAAAAGTTTTACTGGCTGCCGATGCGCGCTGCGTTTGGGATTAAAATTCGTGGTGTGGTGTGGTATTTTGATGGGGAGAAATGTGAGGATTTGTGAGGTTGAGATAGTTTTAGTTAAGGAATGGTTCGATTGGTGCACAGTTGAAAGTGAGATCCGGTTTGTCTGGCAAACTTAATTATTAACACATTTTTTTCTGTAATTAATATTTAGCGGGCAAAAAGTACACAAAATCTGTGGAGTAATATAATGAAAAGTAAATGGGGTTGTACCACACAATTTGTTGTTTTATCCACTCCATATTCGTGCAACTGTTTGTTCAACTACGCAAAATACACAATGTTGAACTGTGTGTTAGTTTAGAAAATAAATTCTCGTAAAAGAGTGCAGAGTTTGTTACAACGTTGCTAATGAAGACCAAATTAGTTGTTTTATTTTCGCAGAAATTCATTAAAAATTGAGACTAATTAAAATAAACAAGCTACTAAAATTTATTTCACTTTAAAACAAACGCTAACGACGACACCCCACTCGTACCTATTTTAGCTGACGAAAGACACAAAGTACATGACTCCGCTACAAACAGTTGCTAATTGCTCAGCCCGAAGCCTTAAACCTTTTCGTAAAATTCCCCAGCTAATTTTCTTTCTACACGCAGACACACACACACACACACATACAGTTCCCACTTGTTTCCCCTCGTATCTCCGCTTCATCTACGAAACCGCGTTAAGACGAAAACGCGCTCGACCCAAGTGATAGTAAACCTCCAAGCTTTATAAACACTTCAGGCGCGCGTTTCCCACGACTTTTAATTTCCTCTTCCCCCAAAAGCGGACTCTACATAAACCTACTCGAAGAAAGCAACGCGCGGTAATTACATCTTCCCCTCCATAAATTATTCATCCTTGCGAAACGTTCCCATTACACGTGCCGTACCTTATAAAAAATCCTTTGCGACGCGCTAGGAGAACGCTTCGCGCTTCGTTGGGCGCGCGCAAACGGAAGAGGCAATCGTCGACTTTCGCAAAAAACGCATATATTCCCTTATACTATATCGCAAATTGATTCAACAAGCGCGTTCTGGGAATAGACCAGGGGGGTGAGTATATGTTGATTACGTGAAATCACGTGTTTTGTCCAGGGTCTAAAAATACACATACACCGGCGGGGCGCGCATCAGGTTGGGCGCCAGTCCCCGAAAGCTCTCGCTTTGATCGATAGCGCGTTCGCCAGGGTAACGCGTAGAAGAAGAAGAAGCAGCGAGACTCACCGGTGCGTTTGACGGGCCCGTGTCCGTAGAGCCTGGCGAGGTCGATGGCCAGGGCCTGTCTGGGTAGGCCGAGCAGTGCGGCGAGGGCGAGGCCGAGCAGCCAGGCCAGGACGGCCGTGGTCCGGCGAGCCCCGTCCTTGCTCATCGCTGCTGCTCGTCGTCGTCGTTCGCGTTCGCGCGCTAATGCCGCTGCTCTCCACGGCTGCGGGCGCGCGAGAGGGAGAGAGAGCTCGAGCTCCGGCGGCTACCGGCCGAGAACTACGGCCTCTCCGCCTTCTTCCTCCTCCTCCTCCTCGTCCTCCTCCTCCTCCTCCGACGCCAGCTCCTCCGTCGTCGCGCCGCGAGCTGCCGCCGCCGCCGCCGTGGTGGTGGCCGACGCTGCTGCTGCGTGCATGCGCCAGCAGCCCCCGACTGGCTCTGCTGCCGCCGCCGCTCTCAGCCGCCGACGACCAGAGACGACGCCACTACCACCTGCGCGAGCGCTCGCTCTCTCGCTCGCTTGCTATACGCGATCGATGCGCGCACGGGCTGCTGCTGCTGCTGCTGCT